>OZ026616.1:48575385-48595385 GCA_964020975.1 Hermodice carunculata | reverse complement strand
ACTACCATTGTTCGGATTACTTTGAAATTCCCTATTGATGTAAAAACAAATTAGTACAATCCACTCACTGGGTCCCAAATATGGAAAGCCGCATGTGAACCCACACCCAAATAAGCCAAGTGTGATGTTCCAGAGTTTAAAAGTCTAGATTTAAGCCACAAAATATACTTTTTTTTAAATGACATCACAGAGCTAAAGCTACGAGTTCATTTTGCACAATAATTAAAACACGGGACAGAAGAAATGAGTATGCGCATATTACAGTCATAAATGTGTAAGAATTGGCAACTTTTTGTTTCAATGCGATTTCTGCAATTTGTATCTTATCTCACAAACGTATGAATAGCCCTTTCACATTAAAATCAACAGACATCAAAAGAGAAATACTATATCCAGGTACGGTTCCCAGAACTTTTTTTTTTTTCTGACAACCCCTTCCATCACTTATGGAGCCATTTATAGATAAAAAATGAACAACATGTCAGGACTAAATACATAATTTTATAACTTTTTATTTATGGTATTTCAGGACTCACCATTGAATTCGATCCTGGACATGGATATTTTTTTTAAGTTTCTTCTGATTTCAACTTTAAAAAAACAAAAAAAAAAACCAGTTTTGTATGACTTTTGCACGAAAAATGTGAAAATCGTACCAAGTCAGAAAGAATGCTATAAAAATCTCAATGAATTCCAATCCTGCAAAAAACTATATGGATACAAATCTATGGAGACGTAGTTATCAGAAAATATATCAGTTTAAGGTACCTGTGAAAAAATTAAATGGGTAATATTGATCCAAAGTCTCCAGTCTCACTGCACACTACCTTCACAGCTTCAACCTTAAAGTGGCATATGTAATTAAATACTTTGTAGTCATTACTTACAAAGGCTAATCTCAGCTACCAACATTATTGTATGCACATTTCTTCAAATCAGGTTTTTGAAGCTCAAATTAAAGGTCGCTACCTTTGAAAACATGTAAAGCACTTGCCACAGTATAATCTCTATAGCTGTTTTCAAATTGACTGGAAATTAAAGTTTACCACATGTATAGGATACTATTTCGCGACCATTTTGAAATATGGAAATTAAATATTGACCACAACAACAATTTCATTTAATTTTGACGGGCATGATATGACTATTTGTATGAAAGTTACAGAAAGGAGCAAACTTTTAACATGTTCATGTCACTTTTCAGTCTGCAATATGGGCATTTGGCGGCCATTTTGAACCATTTAAGGGCAAAGTCAAAATTGGTATCCACCCAGCTGGTGATCTGGGGCCTATAAAAGACACTTCTTGCTGGTAACTTTAGCTGTAACATGCAAAGGCCATCAAACCAATTTTAGGCAATCTTTCATAAACCTGGCTGGCTTACTATCTGTCGACATGTGCGTTTCCCTCTTTTGGCCACACAAGACTTGCTGTAGGTTGTTGGTTCAGGACCCAGCAGTTGTTATATGGGTGCGTGGTCAGTATATCCCGATATCTGCTTAATGCTGGTTGACTTTGGTTACTGATTCTGGGATAATGCCTTATACAGTACTTTGTGATGGCACACATGAGGTCAGTCGTGTTGATCATGACATTTACCCATATCTCCCCCCCCTTCCCACCCAACTGTTCCTTTTTAAAAAATGGGGATACGGCCAAGTGTAGATATGTGTGTTTCTCACATTCGACCAGAGGATGGGCAATAGGTTGCCAGTTCAAGACTTTGTCGTTATTTGGTCAAAAGATCAATTCACTGTTCAGAAACCTCACTGAGTATATACAGCATGCATTCGCGAATTTTTCTCTTCAGTGCAATTCACATACTGATTTTCGATATATTGCAGGTTTTGTGTCCCTAGAAGGGAATGTGCGCATAACAGGGGGTGTGTACGCCTGGATCGCAGTCTTTATACTGCCAATCAATGCAGCTGTCAATCCGTTTGTATATACTCTGTCTACTCTACGGCTTTGGGATAAGTAAGACCAGCCTTTGATGGCATGTTTTTGTTGTTGTTGTTGTTGTTTTGTTTTTTTTTTTTTTTTTTTTTTGTTTTGTTTTGTTTTCTTGTATTAGAAGTATTACTGTATTTGAAATAGCTTAATTGATATGGAAACAACAGCCAGTGGGTATGGTCATGCAGGATCTTCATTTGATTGGATAATGATTATTTAAAATGGAAACTCGTCATTATTTAATTAGTGTCACTAAATCAGTCATGTTATGTTTTGTAGCTTCTGCTTGCAACCCGGAGCAACGTAATCATACAAAATATCTCAAAAGTCATCATCTAATCCTTACGCGTTTCCGGTTACAAAGTAAAATGGAATATTGAATTAGTAATATCGGGATATCGTTGCAACAATAGTTTATGTCCAAATCACCTGACTTATTTCTAGTACACAGCAGAGGAACTTCACAACCAAAACGGAAAGCGCGTGTTTCCCATAGTTTGCTAGGTCATTTCTATGGTTCTCTCAATGTAAAAAAGAAATTGAAATGGTACAAAAGTTGGACCTAGAGGAACCTTTTTTTCCTGAAGGCATACGAGACATATGCATTTTGTGTTTGAAGCATTATGCTTCACGTCACGCCAAAATTAGACCTGACCAAGCAGCACCATACATTATTATGGGAATAATGATACAACACACTGCCCTTTCAGGATACAGACAAAGTTTGCAAAGGCGGCTGGCATGAATGGTACCTCAAACACCATGAACTCAATTATGGAGGCAGAAATGGCAACAGCTAATGGTAAGCTCAATTTATTTGGAGGCCGTTAAACGTGTACATGTAACAGTAATATACCTGTTTCCGCAATGCATTTTGATGAGCTATGGGTTTATCTAATCATTTAGTACAGAAAAACATGACCCATATTCATAAATCTCAAACCCACCAATGACAGCAAAGAGATTTCAGTGTTACCAAAGCATCAACATCTTCCAGTACCAATGTGAAGGAACTAATTTCCCTCCTGACTTGTGACAGGCAGCCACCCATTAAAAGCAACTGGTGGTTCTAAACCGGTCTTCCCTACCTTTGAAATATTCGCCATTAACTACAGACAATAGCGTTGACGAAATGTATAGGCCTAGCCACTCAAAACCCAAAGTGTATTACTTCTGCCAAAAATAAAGAGAGACCCGGTAGGCCTATCAATTTTTAGTTCTCCTGACTTGTTGGTCAGCTGAGGCATATCATCCATTGTCCCTTCACCCGTTGTCTGTCCACAAGTGCCATTAATTTCTAACCTAATAGTATTGTTTGGTCTGGTCCTCTTAAAATGTGGTGGGGACCTACCTTCGGTTGGTCTTTACCATGTTTTTGTACAATAAGTCACCATTCAGATTTGTATGCTATTACATCAGTACTTTGCACCGGGCATTTGAAATTACACTGCACCTGACCTTTATTTGAATGACTCCTTATTCACGATTTAGTGGAGGTAGAATTTGTACACGACTACAGCCTTCAGAAAAGATTAGGATGAGGTGACCATGACCAAACGCGCAAGATTTGCAACTTATGACAGTTGTCCCAGGGGCATGTTGAGCAAGTTCATCATGGACATTCTCGTTCTTACCAAAGTTTCATGACCCCTTTAGTCCTTAAACTCATGATTAACTGAGCACAGGGTTGTGTTTGGCTTGTTCAATTTTTCATGTGTACAAGTAAATACCGACCAGCATTCGGTTTGATTCATTTAAAGGCAACATTTAAAGTCTATCAAATCCTATGGTATATCAAATAATGGTCCTAAAATATGCTGCCATCTTTCCGTAAGTTTGTCTTTGTTTGCAAACTCATTTTCCTCCAAGGCAGTATATCAGGGCCGTTGTTATTCTTCGTATACGTAAATGACATGCTCACTAGTGTTCAATGTGAACTTATTCAGTATGCGTGTGACAACGTTCTCTTAGCTTCTGGAAAAGACTACATTAACATGTCTGAAATACTTATCACCATCTTAAAACTGTGCGACCCCTGGCTCATTGAAAAGAAGCTTTTCCTTCACATGGGTACAAGGGAACTGATCCTTTTTGGCTCCAAATGCAAATTGAAAGGGGTTAGACATTTTACATTGACACTGAAAGGAGTCACCATTCAAGCTTACCCTCATCTCATATTTGGGAATACAGGTAGGCCAACATCTATGTGGCAATCAGATTGAAACTAACATCATTAGCAAAGTAAAACCCCGGCTCAATTTTTATACCGCCAAAAGGAAAAGTTAACTCATTCCATTCTATGGTCACAGGCCTTGGTCAGTGGTTCTGGCACTGCCCGGCAAGTCATACTGCAGCTGTCTTTGTGGCAGCTGCAGCACGATTTGCCAGGCAGTGCCAGAACCACTGGCTTGACACTATAGGCATATTGGTACTTGAATGAAAGTTCTTTTCGTGAAGAATTTTAATATGCAATTGTCGTCTTCAGTCTAGGTAAATATACAGGTAAATCAGTGACCGGTATGGAATGAGTTAAACATCATGCAAAAACGATTTTATGTTCTGCTCTACTTAGCTCTCATTTTGACTGCCGCGTTTCATCCTTGTACCATGGTCTGCCAACATCCTAAAAAACAACCTTTAAATAATGCAAAACAAAATGTTGCACCTTGTAAAAGAAGGGAGCCCTATGGTACATGTTGGCACATCAGAACTAGCATCGGAAGGACTGTTAAGTGTTGAAAACCGGCCAAAAGAAGCAGATAAAATCAAAATGATACAACTGTGCTTCATGGTTCATTGAATGCGGCGAAAACCTACCAATTGAAGTGGGAATAGCACCTCGATCTGTAAGAGTTTTGAAGGCATTCCAGATTGCAATTTTGGGGTATTCACCTAATTTGCATCAATCCAAATGCTACAAGTTTGGTTCATGATTCATTGGATGCGGCTATGTCACAAACCAATAAATTGAAGTTAAATCAGCACCTCCATTCAAAATAGTTTCGGAGATATCCAACTTTTAAATGTTTCAAGTGCTCCTAATTAGCATGATTTTAATTGCTATGATCTTTGGTCACAGTCCATTAGATTGGTAGGTGTCACAAACCTGTATGTACTAGTTTAAATTTTGTGTCTATCTGTAATAGGTTGGAAAGTATGGAGCTCTTAAGACCTGAACTGCCCCCTAATTTGCATACTTTTTAACATCAAGACTGTTCCAAATAATATGAACAACTTCACTACTAGACCTATCACCATGCCACCTTTGGTACTTTTCGGAAATTTAATGTCCGAGAAAAACTGAGCACAAAAGGAAGTAAGTGAGTGAATAAATAAATAAACAAATAAATGAATGAATAAATGAATGAATGAATGAATGAATAAATCAATCAATCAATCAATCAATCAATCAATAAATAAATTAATTAATAAATAAATTATATAAGGAAAAACAGGAAGTCTGTGCTCACACACAGACTAAATCAAGAATAAAAAAGTCGAGGAAATGCATGAAATCTGTATTCACACACAGACTAAATGAATGGGAGTTGTGACATATGCCTTTGCTTTCTCCTGGTCTGTCATCTGAAATGTGTGTACTGTCTTCAGGATATGCAAGGCAAATATGCTGACAGGCAGCATTAGAATACAAATTTAGAGCTAAATTTGTATGAAACATACATCCCCTGCAGTTGGTATTGTCTGTGGCCTATGAATAGAAGGGTACGGACTTGTCCACTTCTTATGGGGTGTATCAAAGTACACTGAGCCAAAAAGACCTGATTTCGAGAGAAGGGATTTGAAACTTTCACCATTAGGGGGATATAACAATCACAATACTGTTACTTCTACTTTACTTCTCCACAGAATAAAATTATATGTTAGGCCCCATTATATGAATGGCAAAACCTGAAAGAAGCATGGAAATGTGTATGGTCCTCTTTACTGTGAGAAAATCCCAAATCTGTTGAGGACCCAGTAAAATAGCCTTGGTGTATAATCAACACTCCCGACAACTTGACGTTCACACACCGAAGCAAATGCCAAGAATAATAAACTTCCTCTTAATGCCCCATCCCTTTTCCAGTTTTGAGGAAATTGGAAACTTCCTTCCTGGCAAAACAGACTCACTTTGCGTTATCTATAACAGACACCCACGGCGATAAATGCATCCTTTATCTATTAGTAATACTTACCTGTCAATCACTCATGCGTATACCCCTGATATATCAGGTTCCCAGCCAGGTTTGAAACCTGAAACTTTTTCTGGCTGACCTGTGGCTGTATGCAGTAACTCCAAAATAGACCTCAGGTAGAACTTTCAGTGTTTGCACATGCTCACCAGTTTCTCTCCTCTAGTATTTCACTAGACTGCATGGGTGGGCTTCTGAGAGATTGAGATGTAAGTACTGCTAATAGATAAAGGAAGCACTTATCACTTCCATGCATCAACGGTGTAATACTACCCTCTCAATCACTCATGCTGTTATACCAGCAGAGTGGAGGAAGGCTAAATTCACCTTTTGACATGTCTATAGTGATAACCCCATAGGCCAGCTACTTATGTTAGTATGGCATCATAATCATCCTGCATTCTATCTGAACAATTTTACCCCAAAAAGAGCAGGAGAATTCCCGGAAAAAAGCAGAAAAGTCTGTAGAATGAACAACTGCTATGTTCCCTCAACCCTGCCTACCAGAGAAGAAGTAAAGCAGACTAACTAGCCTGGTCAGGTGGTTTTGTGACTCCAGACACACTACCTATGCCTCTGTGGGTCCCCAGGGCAGGCACCTCCAATCTAATTCCCATCACTAAAGGATGTTGTGCAAGTATTGCACATCACCATCAGGCCACCCTGAATCTTGATCAGATCCCGCAGGTAGAAGGAAGTGAGTGTTGTGTGAGCCCTCCACCTGCATGCCTGCATGTCAACAAGGGCAACATTGCAGACAAGGGACATTGATGCGGTGAAAGCCCTAATGTCATGTCCTCTTACCCCTTGGGCCCTGAGAATATCATCTGAACTGGAGGCTACCTGGTAAGCATTACAGACCACCACCTTCAGCCATGCGGACACCCTATTGGCAGCTATCCCACCTGATTTGGTTTTCCTCAACGGAAGAAGAAAGAGGGCTCTTTGACTGTGACAAATCGCTTTTGCTTGGTACAAATACCACTTTAGCACTCTTACAGGGCACAGTGTCCTGTTGGTCTCTGACCATGATAAGGTTTTGGAAAACACTTTGTAAAGCTCATAAGAGCAGTGGTGGGGTCTGTAGCAACATTTTTCTTGGCTAAGAGGCCCATGTGTGGTCTCAAAGTAATGGATGTTTTATCCTCCAACTACCAAATCTCGTTAAAATCCAGTGCATGGATTTGACTCCATCTAGCCCCCAAGGCCAGCACAAGCAAGAAAACTGTTTTGTAAGTAATCCATTTTAACTGGGTTGCTTTGAGATCCTTTTTTTTTTTAAATGATGGTCTCATCATGGCCAAAAGGACGAGGCTGAGATCCCAGGTGGGCACAATCTTTTCACTGACTGGTCTATCAGTAAAGAAGCTTTGGACTAAAACTGACAAATGTGGATCTGCTCCCAATGATACGCCTAATTTCTTGCTCAGGGGGGAAAAAATCACACTTCAGTATCCCTTGATAGTCCTTGGACTTAGCTCTTTCCCCCTAAACAAGCACAAGAGGAAGTTGGCCACATCCCAGGATGTTGTTGACCATGGCTCTAACTGTTTCCCGGTACACCATTTGGTGAACAGTCTCCACCTTGAATCATATGTCTTCAAAGAAGATCTTTGAAGTTTCCATCATGCAATTATTGAGGCAACAAGATTTGAGAATCCAGCCTCTTGGACATGTCTTGCAAAACCTCCATGCACCCAGAGTGAGCACCGCAGGATTCCAATGGAAACAGGACGTCCAATGCTGCATGAATAGTCTGTCGTAGACTGGTAGATGTAGCGGAGCTTCGCAACTCAAATTCAGCAGTTTGAGAGACCAATCTCAATTTCGCCACCAAGGGGCCACCAGGATGATCTCCTCCTTCTCTACCCAGATCTTTCTAGGAACCCAAGAGACCAGCAGGAGTAGAGGAAACGCATAGCCCCCAAATTCTGCCCCAGCATATCACCAGGGTGCCCACCATATCAGCAAGAAGATTTGGGACTGAAGCCATGAATACTGGCAATTTGTGGTTCCACCTGCTGGCGAACAAGTCCACATGGGGTGACCCCCATCAATCTCATAATGCCTGAACTACTCCAGGGTGTAGGGGCCATTCATTCCCTATCACATGTGCCTTTCCGGACAGTTACATTCAGGTGGCTGCCAATGTAAGGCCAGAATCTTTACTCCATTGCTCCGGCACAGAGAAGTATTTTCTTGGTCAGTTTTACCAATAGTTTGGACCGTGTGACCATTGTTTAGGTAGGCCACCATAGTCTTCTTGTTCGACATCGACATCACATCTTTGTCTTTCACCAACTGTTCAAACTTCTGCAGGGTTAAGCGCACTGCCTTCAATTGTTGCCAATTGATGTGAAAGTGTCTAAAGTGCAGAGGTCAAATGCCAGAGATCATGTTGGAGTCCACAAAGGGTCCCCAGCCCTGCTTTGATGCATCTGTGTAATCTACCAGTTTGGAATTGAATGGCCTCATTGTCTGTCTGCAGATGAGGTTCCTTCTCACCATCCACCATCAGTCACATGACAGGGTACTTGTCATGTGGGCCTACTTCAACCATTTGACACAAACTGGTCCTGTTTCGCTTCAGGGCCATGTTGAGTGGCCTCCTGTGTAGGCGTCCCAATGGAACTTGTGGATCCACCAAGGCAGATCATGCCCAACAGCAATAGCTATTACTGAGCTGTTTGCTGTGTCAACCTCAAGAACCTCTTGATGAGGATCTGTAGTCTGTCCCATCTGTCCTCAGAAGGATGGCACTCGAATTGGACTAGATCAAACTGAATGCCTAGGAAGACAAACACCTGTTTGGCTGTGATGTTTGGATTTGGAGATATTTACTTCTAGCCCTAAGTCCCTGCACAGCTTCACAGAAATTCTCTGTTCTTAATTAGTTCTTGATGAATTAATTAAAGCTCGGATGAGCCAGTCATCCAGATACACATGCATTCTTATGCCCTTCTTGTGAACACATGCTGCCACAGACTGCACACTCCGGGTGAACATTTGTGGTGCCATGGCCAAGCCAAAGGGAAGAGCTCAAAACTGGAATACCTGGTCTGCATATTAAGCGAACCGTAAACATAGGGCCTTGGAGATGCATGTCCTTCAAGTCCAGGGAGAAGGTCCAGTCCCCAGTTCAAAGAGCCTTTTTTATGATTCCCACATTTCCATGTGGAAGTGTGGAACTTCCAAGAATGTGTTCAGATGACCGGTCCCCAGCTGCCATCCCTCGTTGCAACCAAGAATAGCCAGCTGTAGAACCCCAGAGAAGAGTGTATTCTCACTCTCTCTATGACTTCCTTTGCCAACAGCTTCTTGACCGCCTCTTGGAAGAAAGATCTTTTCAGCCCTTGGGCTGGCGTTTGAACCTCCACCCGACAAGGGCGGTCGCTCCTTAAGCAGTAGCATGTATCCCTTTTCCAGGACACCTAACATGAACAAGTCATCTGTGACAGAAAGCCACCAACTATGGAAGTCAGCTAATGGACTGCCCAGTCACTGATATGTCACCCCAGACCCGTTGTAAAAGTTCCTGGCAGGTGTGGATGACCATAGTCCACCTTCAGTGCTGCTTCCCTTAACAGAAGCCGGGCTTCAGAAAGGGCCAGTTCTGCTTGCCACTGCCGGAGGAAGGTGCATTACCTGAACCCTGCTTCAGAGACTTTTTGTTTCTGGGTTGCCTAGTTACCTTTGCAGAACAGCCCTTGGCACCAGTGACCTTGGCTCCCTGTCTGCAAGCCCTGGTGGTGGCTATAGCTAGGTGGGGAATGGCTTGGTTAGCCTTACCAGCCTGTTCCTGTTTTTGCTGCTCAACCACTTGATCCCTAAAGAGAGTGGGAAATTTCCAAATAAATAGTTGAAAACAGAGGCTCAGTCCTGATTGCTTGCTGAGCACCTTCCAGGAGGTTCGTGACCTGCAAGCAAGAGTCTTGTCTCGTCAAACTCAAGTTGGCTCCATGGTGATGGCCTGCCTAAGAAGGTGCTCAATCACCATACCCCCGGATGTTTGAAGCTGGGTGTTCAGGCTTATCCAGTCCCTGACTGGTTCTGGGACCTGCTGCAAAAGGAAAAGCCACTGCATGATCTTGGTAGACGTGGCCCAGGACATGTCTAAGAAGGAGGTGATGATCACTATCACTCTTGCATCCTCCTCACGTCTGCTCAGCAACTGCTTCCTCCTTGGGGGCTTTAGGAGATGGGTGGATCCATTTACAAATGGTCTCTCATTCCACGTCTACCTCCATGGCCCTTTTCTCATAGATCTCATTAGGTACACAGTTACTGGCAACGGTAGCCCTAGGCTTCCTCAACAGCTTCCTGCACTTCAGCACTTGCTGGGTCAGGACACCAGAGAGTGACCTAGATCCCCTGAGCTCTTTGTCCAGGCTCAGGTACACTTCATCGAAGTACTTGGAGAAGGGGCACGTGGACCCAACTTGTTCCAACACAGATGGCCACTCCACTGAGGAGAGCCAAGATCGACTCCTTAGTTAAGTGGAGGAGTCCTGCGGGTTCACAAACCTAGGCTGAGGCTGAACTATCCTAGAAAGACAACTGTCCCTGAGCAGAGTGGGTCAGCCCAAGTCCTCTGACCCCTTCCTCTGGACAGGCGGGAACTCACACTGCAGTTTATGCACCAACCACTCTATCCTCATCCTCGTCGAGGAGCGAGTCCTATAATGATCCCTGTCCATCAGAAAAGGGCTCTCCCTGCTCATCTTAACCACTGTGCAGTGGAAAGAAGGATAAGGGGAGAGAGGGGAGGGCAGCCTTTGGTTGGTTGGTCAGTCCAGTCCAGTCTGGTCCTGGTCATGACCGGTATGGATTCAGTAAACACGGGGTTAGATGTACTGGACCAGTCTGGACCTATCGAGGAAGTATCATGTACTTCTGGGTATGCTGCAGGCAAGGGTTCACAAACCACTTCTTTGAGCACCAGAGCATCTCCCACAGGACAACATGTGGCTCCTTCCTCAGTGCCGGTGACACTGGCCCCCTCTGTGAAGGGACCCAGCCAACCAGACCAGTCTTATGCCTCCATGGTGTCCATGCTGGTCTCCTCTATGGAAGGACCAGGACCATGGGAAGACCAGTCACACTTGGACCTTGATTTCTCATAAGAAACCCGGGTCTTGAGTCTGCTGACTCACAGGGGTCACAGACACAGTTGGTGTATGAGAGGGAGCTCTTGCTTGTGCAGATTGCACAAACGACTGCATGGTGGTTGCCATGAGCATCTATTTCTTCTGTATAGCATCCAGAATAGCTTTGAGTCTAGGATCCAAGGCGGGTGCCCACTCTGCAGAAGGCTCCTTGGCCGTGTCCCCCTTACTCTTGCGGGAACGCCTCTTCTTCTTTGTGGTTGCTGTAGTGGAATCAGATTCAAGAAAGGAAAACATGGTCACCTGCCCACTTGTTAGTGACGCCAGATCAGATAGGGTTTTCCAGTCAGATGGTTTCACCCATCTACATCCAGCCACCTGAAAGAGATCCCACCTCTCACTTGATCAACTTTTGCAGTGTTGACAAGGTCGTAACCTCAAACAGTGCAGCCACTCCAATTCCCATCTACACTTTCTACAATGTGTATGGGTGTCCCACTTACCCATCTAGTGGCCGGCCACGTCCTGCTTCTGAGAAGCTGGGATACCTAAAACTGAACTGGCGGGGACAGCTGGAGTAGATCTAACACTCATTGGGGATGAGAGGCTATGGCCCCTCCCTTGGAGCTGTTGAATGAGGAGATGAAATCGCTCTTGGTGTCTCTCATGCTCCTTGTGGTCCACATCCTTGTCCGCCATCTTGGTTTACAAGAGAAAGTTCCACGTGTCTGAAGAAAGTACATAAATTAGACGGGTAGGAATCAAGGCTGCTTGTTCAAAAAACGGTCCAATGACTCACCACCCCACACTTATCTAATTCCTTAAGGGATAGGTTGTTCTGGCAGTGGTAATAGGTTATCCATATGTAACAATATACAGTCATATTACCGATACAGCATCGAAACTAATGGATTCTCAACATAAGCAAGGCATTCCGTGTTCTCTTCTATTTTTTGAACTTCAATTCATTATGGGAATGTTGTTTATTTGTCGGTAACAGGATTCTTGTCTCAGTTGTCCCCTCATCCTCATTATCAACTATGAAAACCTCTCGTTCACAAATTACAAACTGCCAAAAGCAAAGAAACAAAGCAAGATACATTGCCGTCAGTGTGAAGCTAAGCCAACGACAGTCACAGAAAGAAGAACTACCTCTGCAAATTGCACACACACACACACACACACACACACACACACACACACACACACACACACATACAGAGTTATATATGTAAATCCCCCAAGAAGTATTCGGTAAAGTAATCAGCGTGCAATTGTTTTTTTTTTTTGTTTTTGTTTTTTTTTTTATATAACTTGCATCGGGTTTATTGTTATCACTAGGTTACCACATGTATTAGATAAAAAGTGAGAGACACTCATTTTGAGAGAAAGATTTAGAGAGGAGTGGACAGAATGGCATCAACCCAAGGTCCAACTTGCCTACCACGCCAACTGTAAAATTTATTTTTTAAATAAAGAAACATATCTTCAGTACCTCCCAACCTCACCCCACCACGTACTTCATGCCTGGTCGACAACTTTTCTTGCATATTGCTATTCGTTTGCTTCATTTTCTGTTTTCTTCCCCGATCCTATTATGTTGGATTCCACTTTGAACTGCAACAACCGGGGAATTCTGAAGCTCTTATTTATAAGGTGGCTAGACAGCTCTCAACCCGCATTCAACGTGTAAAATTTGTTCATGGACAATCCTTCTCATGGCTGCCTGTTTAAGTCGTTGTACCTCCGGGATCCTTATTAGGTCCCTTAATATTTCTTGTATACGTTAACGATACTGTAGACAATCTGACTGCCATGTCCGTATCTTGGCGAATGACAGTAACATACTCAAAATAGTCCAAACTCCCACTGACTCTGCTCACCACTTAAATAACAATCTCCTAATTATTCACCAATGGGATAAATAATGTCGTGTGCCTTTCAGTGCTGCCAAATTGTAGTCATTTGTCAGCTAAAACTAACAAACCACCTCATCCCTCATCCTATTTGGTGGTTCTGCCATATCAGAGACAAATCCCAATACACACCTTGGCATTACTTTAGACAGTAATCTTTCCTGGTATGCGCATGTCACACGCTTTACGAAGCTAGCCAACGTATTGGTCTGCTCGGAAGATTTAAATTCAAGCTTTCATGCAAAATTAGTCTTTCTTTTAAGGCTTCAATGTGCAAAACCACGTAATTTATACTATTGATTTTGCAACATAAATCAACTCAAATCAAGTCAAACCACACCCCTTACCTCTGTGACACTTTTATTGCCTAACTTGAACGTAAAGTAAAAGAAAACGGATGACGTCATTGTCTTGCCATGGCAGAACTCTTGCAGATCCACTGATAAAAATTATCGTGATAAATTGAACCTTATGATATATCCATACATTTTGTTATTACCTTCAAGTAATTCAAATGAATCAATAATACACAGGATGTGATTCGTCATTGGAAGAAAAGTCACAGAAAAAGAAAAAAGTTTAAATATTTGAGAATCATTATCGTAATCAGTTGTAGTTGTTTTGCTCAGGCTTAGAAAGTGATGACATGAAACAAATTAATATGTGCAATCTTAAAGGTCATATTTATGTCTGCGCAAAAGCCAAGAGTGGCATAAGCAATAGGAAAATCTAGTACTTTATCAAAATGACTTTTAACATTTATAACTGCTCTCAATACGCACTAGGAATTTCATATAAGTACATTCGCACGGTGAAAATATGATGCGCTATGTCCACTGGATCTTTTTTGTTTATAATCAAGTTCCCTGTGTCTGTATCTTGTTATGCGGTATTTTTCATTACATTAGCTAACATATTGAGGAAGGTGTGGCATCTGACAAGCCCAGGTTGTCAGCTTTATGAAAGGTCAACGTTTACTCAAATGCATCTGAAGGAGTACTTGACGGAAAAGAAGTTAACGAAGTCACGTGACGTCTGGCAGCTTGTGTCTGCTGTTGCGTATGCTCTGTATGCATTGGATCAAGTGCACGTATGGCCGTCAGTAGACATAGATCATATCATGGTTTATGTCAGTGATGATGTAAGTTTATACAGATGTCAGCACAGCCACTCTTTACACACTGAGGTGTATCCATATGAACATAGGAAGGGATGATATACTAATATATCTGGGAGGTGTGCGGTTGGAACTTTACAGAGAGCACCCTGCATAAAGACTATTTGTATCGAAAGCGTTTTAACACTGGAAAATTTTACCTTCGTTACAGAAATTTCATTATTTTTGGAGCCAGTTGCGGGAAATTATCCATCTTTGAGAATTTGAGGCAAAATATGTAGATTTTTTTCTTGGGGATATTTTCGTGAAAAAGTTCAGAGCGGCACACCCACTTTTTCACTTCTGGGACACCCTCCCCCACCCCCTTCCGTGGGGGAGGGGGGATTCAGATAAGTGCACAAAGTAGGTACATGCTGGAAGATGCAATGTTTCATTTTGCCATGACTGTACTCATTGAAAAGTTCGAACTTATTTTCAATGTTTCCTTTTCCGTTTCTGTCCTTTAGTACCATATAGTCGGCGCATTTCTGTTCAAGACGGCGCTGTCTTCTTGCCTGAAGAATTCAACTACCAGCATCCAAGGTCTTGGTCACATGACAGCCAAATTATTACGAATCTTGCATCAAAATAAGGTGTCAGGTGCCAACCAACATGACGTCATCATATGAATGGACCTGCGGTGTGTTTATGTAAGGTCGATAGACATTAGTATGTAAAAATATGGAAGTGTTTAGAAATACTTTACCAAGATAACGTCATAAATACCCGAGTGTTACGTGTTTAAATCGCTGAGTAATTCTCCTAAAATCAAGCGGTTTTTACACAGAAAAAATCATGCATCTCACCCTGGTTGTGCCATACACATGAATGAATGAACCAAATTTACAACTGACTTTCAATGTCCAAATCTTCACAAATGAGATGCAAAAGGTTGGAATAAGTATGTCAGTTTCCATATGTCTTATCTTATAGCTTTCCTCCAAGCGGTAAAAAAATCAACATCCTTTCCAGAAAAATCCCAAAGCTGGCAACCGCTTTGTAAGCTACATACATTAAGTTTTGATAAGCTGGCATTTAGCAGAATATTAGAATATATACATCAGTTTGAAAGCTCTGGATATGCTCAAGAATATTGTCACTGGATATTTTGGATCCACTACGTTACCCAAATGCTTAAAGTGATTTACAGACTGAATTTGTGCATTTTTTAAAATGAACCTATTAAATTTGTCATATGGTTCAAAAGATAACTGTTTCCGTTTATCTAGATTAAACAAGACATTAAATTATTTTGCATTGAGGAGCAGATATCAAGTAAAGGAGTCGTTCACGTGACCCTCGGTGCTAATACATCAACATGGTAGACGTACGCAATTAGCTACATAACAGCCTTGACAAAGTCTGTTTTGTGTGTGTGTGTGTGTGTGTGTGTGTGTGTGTGTGTGTGTGTGTGTACTAAAAAGGGTCAGGGATAACACTCCACCATGTTTTACACCATATAATCTGATTGCTAAAGCAACCAGCTATATCTAGTGATGATATTATCACGTGATAATTCTTGCCAATGCATATAGCAGATCAGGGAAGTACTATAGCTCATTCGCACTCCCTGGGCAGATTCGAAAGCCCTACCAAGCAAAATGACTTAAGTAGGTGGCACCATCAAATGGCAATGCAACTAATTAAACCCCCAGATGTGGACATTCCATGGGGGTAATTATCCTTGTGCCAAAGAAACATTATTAAACTATTCAAGGAGTCTGGTACATGTATGTGGCACCATCAGATGGCAAGCGACTAATTTATCCCCACAGATGTGGAGGTTCAACAGGGGTAATATACCTGTGCTGAGGTAACATGATCGCTGTGACACACTATCCTGGGAGTCCATTATGCCATTTGATGGCAATGCCACTAATCTAACCCCATGGATGTGGATTTTCCACACTGGTTATTTTGCCTGTACCCAGGTAACATTATTAGACTATACTAGTAGTATAGCATGTAACACCATCAGATGGCAATAAGACTAGTTAAACCCCATGGAGGTGGAGGTTCCACTGCGGAAATTGTTCTGTCTGGATTCAATGAGTCCAGTATTTGGCACCATCAGATAGCAATGCAACTTATTAAATCCCATCAGTGTCAAGGTCCCTTTGGGGTAATTATGCCGAGGTAACATGATTAAACTATTCTAGGAACCCAGTATGTGTCACCATCAGATGGCAACAGGACTAACTAGAGCGAAGTGTCATCCAGCGATGACACAACAATATACTCCTGCACCTGAGATCACTTATATATGAGCCTCCCTGAAGAGTGTGTCCCCAGGGCATTTGGCATGGTTTAAAAATGGGGGGGGGGGGGGGGGTAATTTTGCCTGTGCTGAGGTGATTTTAATGTAAAATATTCTAGCAGTCCAGTATTTGGTGCAATCGGATGGCACTGCGACTAATTAAGCCCATGGACATCAAGGTTCCATGGAGGTAATTATGCCTGTGCCAAGGTAACATTACTGGACTATTCTAGAAGTAGGAGTCTAATACATGTATGCAACACCATCAGATGGCAATACGACTAGTTAAATCCCATGGAGGTGGAGGTGGAGGTTCCACCGCGGTCATTATGCCTGTGTCAAGGTTATAGTATTAAAGTATTCTAGGAGTCTAGTTTGTGGATCCTTATTACTGATGATAGGCAACAGTTATCTGTTCTTAAATGTCCATCATAGACACATTTCTCTAAAATTCATTCTCTGATTTCAATTAAATTTAAACTGATTTTCTTTAAAAATTCTCGAGCAAAAAGGTATCAGGGATTTTCTAAGAAATTACAGGGTTTTTTTTAAATGCATATCGCAAATTATGAGTGACACAAACTTGATGAACTTCACCCAAAAAAATTGAATGTATCACCACTGTAAACAAATACAATTATGAAAAAGCCCCCCCCCCCCCCCGACACTTTTGCAGATACACATGTTGAGATACCAACACAAATTTTACCAAAAATTTCTTTTTACCCAGAATGCTTGTCTACATGTATGTGCACCAACTTGAATTTTAAGTTCCACCCTTAGTGCTTACAGATTCAGCAAACTTCCTGACAATTGAACGTACAGGTTTATTATGCCAGGGATGTGTGTTTCTGTGATCTCTGGCCTAAAAGTGAGGTCACTTTTCCAGGTTGGACATTACATTAAGGTGTTTTCACAGATATTCATTTTGTGCTATACCAACCCTGTTAGTATGATTCTTGACCAGTTTGTTGCACATCAATCTTTTGATGACTTTTCTTACACAAATACTTCAGCATTGGTTCCTCACCATGACCTGCTCACACGTCTATTCAATGACAATGCCAAGGTCATTATGGAAATGTACTCTTATGAACTGTACAGTACTCTTTCCAACACGTCGGGACCCTCTCCACAACGTCAAACAAAACAATAAAACGCCCGATTGTCAGCTTCAGATGTGTTTATTTTCAGACAAGCACTATGGAGAATATAAACCATGCACCTTCACATGACAAGCACAAGGTTCAACACAAAACATACATCTTGACAGAAATGGTTCTCATTCAGCCATGTTTCTTCAGTGCCAATGCACTAATACATGTACTTTGCGGGACCTTAAACCCCAGTTTTTCCTTTTCCAGTTCCGCTTTAGTCCCAGGGAGATGAGATCTGAATGGATTCAGAGGATAGTTTTTTCCACAGCAATCCGGTTTGTCAAAAGTCAAATGGACTGTTCTGTCCTCATGATTTTTATTATTCAGTTAACTTAAAAGTGAAAGCACTGCATGTGATATACTTTTCAGTCCATTGTGCACATAGCCTAGCCCTTTACCCCTTACTCTTTTGGACTAAGAATAATTTGCAGCATCCCTTAGTCAGGTTGCTGGCATATGCCTTCCAGACCAAGGAACACTGCTGTCCAACAACTTGATTTGTGCACAACTGCTGCATCCACATTTCTCATTCCAAATTTTGAATAACCTGACAGACTTAAGTGCTGATTGAAGTTGGGCAGAATGAACACCAAAGAGCGAGGACACACACACACCAATACCTAACATGTAGCTGCCCGAGTTACATTTGATTTGACAAACACGCACATGTACCTGCAAACTGTGCCTATTGTCATCTTTTCCCTATCCACATACTGCCCATCATCAAGCATCCTCACCTTACAATATATACCTCGCTAATTCCCCTCCCACCCTCATCAACGTCCATGTTGGCCTGCAGGTCTGGCTGCACGAGTATATGGCCAGCTTCAGCTGGGTTCAAAAGAAAATCAATGTGAACAATGTGGGCACAAGAATTATCACCTGCCTGTGCCATGGCAGGAATGCAAGTTATCTTGAACAGGCTCAACTCTGTCTGCACAGGGACTGCTGGAACACTTTGCGACTTTCATGTACAAATATGTAATTATGTCATTAGTTTTTCTTGCAGGACTATCAAAAGCATATATTTTCTGAAAGAAAACATTTATCTTAATTGAAATTAACTATAGAATTTCAGATTTATCTATTACAATTTTTTTTCAATTTAATTCTAATTAAAATTTATAAAATTTACATAAAACAAAAAATAGCATCTTCAAAAATTAACATACAAGCTAGCTTGTACTGTCAAATTAAAGCTAGCACCTATTTCTAAAATACTGTAGCTCAGATTTTTTACAAAGGGCTTCGGTAATTTTTTATTGATTAATGAAATTTTATTGAAATTTTAAAATTTTTGAATTAAATTTTAAAAAGCTTTGAAATGTCAACAAGACGCTTAATCAAAAATTTGAGATAGTTTTGTAGCCAACAATATGCTGTATCTATTTTTATCAAAACCAAATGTTTATCTGAAAATGTGTTTGAGCTATTATTTTTGTTTATACTGCAAACATGAAAAATTTAATCGTAATTAAAAAACTAAATAAAATTGAATGACTTAACAGCTATAAAACATCTGTTGCTGGTTTTACATTTCCCAAGATGTCTTCTTTCATAAAATATCTAGTTTTTGTGGATTAAAATGAAAATTATAGAACACACAGTATAATATTCAACAAAAACTAGCATTTTCTAATTTAATTGTTGTAAAGTGTTCTAGCCCCTAAAACAGCCTTCCTCCACAAATTTTACCAAGGGAAACCTGTTGACCTGGAACAGTGTTCTTTACCTGGAAATATAGACATGTTGTTAAATGACTTATATGAGAGGACCAGGCCATTATATGGGGACGGAAATTACCTGTTCGCTCACAGATACGGCAGAGTTTAAGGCAAGACCGGTTTTGTCCAACATGGGACTTATCAGTGGCTAAAAAAGAAATGGATTATGATGTCACCTTATATACCCTAAGGTAACATCAGCCTATGCTGCATAAGAAACCTAACTTTGAATATAATACTTCACGTCATTTTTTAAAAAGTGAAAAAGTTAGTGTTATGTTGTGTGTATGCACATGTGAACTTGACTTGTCCCACAGCCAACATTGTCATTGGTTGCTTGGATCATGAGGATAGTACAGTGCTGTACTATTTGCCGGCCCTTTGGTATTTCCCCATGTAGTACAGGTTCTTTTCCTATGGGCCAGTAAAGTGCACAAGTAGCTGGATTTTGTGTATGACCAACCGTGTGAGCACCAATCATGGGCCAGAAATAGAGATCTCAAATTAAATGTTATAATCCGATACCACCAGAAAAGCTA
>OZ026616.1:48543185-48575185 GCA_964020975.1 Hermodice carunculata | reverse complement strand
TTATTCTGGCTTGTGTCCATGCACAACAAACTGTATTGCAGGAAAGTAAACATTTAGCACAAGACTGAGAAGTACATGTATGCTTACTTTCCCATGACATTCAAACCGAATGGTTCCATGGTACAGAGTTGATGGATCCAGACAGGGTGCACGGTTGGCTGAGCGGTAAGACGCTCGCCTTTCACCTCTGCGACCCGGGTTCGATTCTCGTCCTGGGCAGCATGTGGAAAAAGTTCCTACCACTTTAACCGTGCACGGTGGTTTTCTCCGAGTTCTTCGGTTTCCTCCACTAGGCAAGGTAGGAAGTATACGCCAACATCTGTGCCATGGAGAGTGACTCGATAAGTCAATGCTTGACTTCTTTCACAATCCATGTAAAACAAATGTGTCTATATACATACTCTTTCTGTAATCTGGGCAATTCTGGGGTTTTTTTTTTTTTTGCTCAGGTGTGGTAGGAATACATAAAAAAGATCTGGACTTTTATATGTAATTCTCAAAGATCCTGTTGGATGAAATATCTGCTGAGTGGCTGAATTTAAAGTCTTTCTTACAAAGAATTTGAATCTGGAATCATAACTGGAACAGATCTAGGAATTTTTCAATAGTGGGTTCAAATGTGTATTAATTGGAATTGCGAGGTCCGGCACAAAGATGGGACTGTCCCCTCCCATCGAATCAACTTTTTACAAAACGAAAGGGAAAATGGCAAACTCTGGTACCTTTAAATGGTCAAACTAATCTTGAAATATATGGATAAAAAACTCGTTTTAAGCTGATTTAATATAGAGTTTCAAACCACAACATACAATTAGATAAGTATCATTTTCTTTGGGGAATGGGGGATGGTACAACCCTCCAGATTCGCCACAGCTTAATAATGTAATGAGTACACCTTTTGTTGTGATTGGCACTCAGAGTTGATTCCCCTTCTTTGCACCTGCGTCTCAGCAACTGTGAAGGATGGTCATCCTTCCCAGCTCCTTGGACTCGCCTGTCAATGATGTCTACAGAATGAGTTTTTACTGCCAGTGGTGTCTCATAATTCCGCACTCTTCACAGCTTAAAATTGACTTACATCCACAATGCCCATGGCAAAGGTACTATGTATATATCACTAGTAACTTGTTTCGGCATTAGTGGGTGCGTTTCGGCGTTTCCCGGCGTTACACAGCGTTTGCCGGCGTTACAAACGCCAGCAAAAACTATGCATTGCTGACTTGTGCGGTACAAACAATAAAAAATTGCTGTGCTGTGTTTAAATAAAATTGAAAACAGTGTTGTTTGTTTGTCTTTACTTTGCAACCAAGATTGGAGTGACCAATATATATATATATATATCAGTGATCATGAGCAAAGTCATTCAATACACATACACCTCAATGGATAAATCATCATCATAACATTAAAGATAATTATGTTGTACTGCCCATGAGTATAAAAAATAAAAATACATTAATGATTAGTACAAGTACAAGACACAAATTTCCATGTATCCTTCTAATCCCAGCTCAACTGAATTCAAATTTCACATGTATCCCATTGAGTTTGCTAGTTGAGAGGGCTACAGAGCGTTTGCTGGCGTTAGTCGGCATTTCACAGCGTATGCCGGCGTTTGCCAGCGTTCAAAGGGTGTCAAATGCTGGCAAACGCTGTGTAACGCCGGGAACCGCCCTGAAACGCCGAAACGCACCCACTAACGCCAAAACAAGTTACTAGTGTATGTATGCACCCAGGCTTCCATCAGACATTTCCTGTTTATACCACCTCCCCCCAAAACATCAGGATGACACAAGATGTCCTCTGCTTTGATCTGTTGATAAAAAGGATCATATCCAATTTTTCTTCTAAAATTTTACCACACTACATGCAGTTAAACTGTATACAAAATATCTTTTCTCCTTGTATGTTCACATCTAAACTGCACTGACAAGTTATAAAAAGACATGCATAAATTGTTCATGCTGGCATTTATTATATGTGTGTGTTAGATATACATTTCCCGGACATTTGAACATTGACATCCATGTATTTGCCCTACATACATGTATGTCTCTGGTCCAGTCTCAGCTAGTCAGTTTGATTCCCATTTTATTTCCTATTTGCACCAAGACTGGTCTGGTAAACATGTTATACGCTACACACATACAGGGTACAAATACACTGAACTACTCCATGGAAGTAAATTATACTTTAATTTGTAATGATCCAAATATGCATAAATGTGTCCCAAATAACCCTGTTACCTAATGGTTGAATTTTTTGCTTTCTTTCAGTATTTTTGCAATGAAAATAATGTTCACTTTCAAACTGCCTGAATACTTTTTGCACCTGCAATAAATGAAAATTTTTAATTCCTCTCATAACCAAGTCCAGCTTGATTATGCTGTGTACCTGACCACTCTGTCCGGCTTTCAAAATGTTTTAATTCTACAGTATGCACTTACTACTGGAATGGATAAGGAAACACTTGCATTGATCAGAGTGCCATTATCATAATCCTAATTCACCACACACCCCCCCCCCCCAGCTTTCACAAGAAAAACATGGAAAATTCATTTTTTGTACAAACTAAATTTTTTGTCTACATCTTAAAAAAAATTTGGCAGTGCCCATAAAGAACCTAGAATTCATGTAAGTTTTTATGGTAAATATATTCTAATTGGATTAATTCAAAATTTAAGACACCAAGTTTGAAGCTTGTGTGTATATCAAATTTCTTCTTTGGCTCGAGGCAACAAAGTGCCCAATGAGAGTACCTGTTCTGCTGAACATCAGTTTGCATGACTGACTGACACACCCTACAGTGAGCTTCTAACCGAAAACAAAAAACAAAAAAAAAAGGACATCCGCTCACTGGAGGGTGCACGATGTCATAAAACTAACATGCCTGAAGTGTTCTGGGGACCCTTAACCCTCGACTCAGAATCCTACCATGGATGCAGCTTTTCCTCATCAAACAATACCAGAAATGGTCCCATTTCATACACATCAGCTGCTTCTTTTCTCATCTAGAATGATACAGGTGTCTAGTCAACAGCTTTCCTTGATGCACTCTGTGCCTCTTGTGCCCAGAATGTCCCAACAAAAGTTATTACCTAGTTCCCAGGGGTTGGTTTCTTATTTCTTTTTCATTTGCTGTGTGTATAAATTAGTATGTCAAACAGCTGTGGGACTAATCATCAGAATGATCCACATGTCTGGGCACTCTGCACATTAACTTCACCCCAAGATCACTGTTTTTGTTAACCCCTAAATTGGGGTGTATTACCATTTCAAAACCCCAAATACCCTGTGAGAAAATTCTAAAGGGTCAGAAGTCTTGTTTATTTACATGTACAATTGGTAAAAATCAAGTCTTCTCCCCTGAATTTCCTTTCTTGTGACCCCCCTGAAAAAAATTCCTAACAGAAACACTAAAGATGGCAGCACTTGCAGCCAGCATGCTTTGAAATATATACAATTTGCTATTTTTTTAGAGAACCATTGTAATACTTTAGTTTGTTCTGGCTTCAGTGCGAAAAACTAAATCTACCACTTAACGTTTGCAACAAATTGCCAGTCGTGTCTGAAAGAAGCTGCCAAAGCTTCCAAAAGCTTCATTTCAGTGCAAGAATTTTCAGTGACTGACATGCATACATGTAGGAGCAATCTCTATGGCATGGAAGAGATCTGCCAACCTTCACATTTCCAAGACAGGAAGATTTCTGGTAATGAGGATGAAAGAGTGGTGTCATTGTATCAACATCTCAAGAAAATTTGTTCTTCAAAAGAGAAAAATCTTCTGTTTGCCAAATATAACATATTATCTGAGCACCTTATAGCTCAAACAGATTTCATCTTATTCCAAAAGACAGAGACTTACTTGGCAGGTCTGTGCACATGCCACATGGCATGTACAAGCCATGGTGTGTGTACATGCCATTTTCTGTGTCCATGCCATGTTGTGTATATATATATATACAGCCTATGTTGTGTTTATAAGCCCTGTTGTGTATTCAGCCAATGTTATATATAGGCCTACTTGCCATGTTATGTATACCACCTGTATGGCTAACCAGATTCTCTTTACAGAAGTTTTGCAGAAGAACCTATATGCAGTTGAGTCTCTTGCCAGACCATACATTTTCAGCCCACTATTATGCCAAGATATAGCACCCACAAACCAGACTGACTATGTGTAGCAGCCTCTAGCCAATAAATGAGGCTGAAATATACATGTGCATGCAAGTAAAATGTGCCCTGATTATACAGTTATGCACATAAAACCAGTAAGTAGTTCACTGCCTAGACAAAATAGAGTAAGCATATACCAATGTATACAGTAGGTCAGGTCACCGAACATAACTCTTGACATGGTTGCTCTAACTGGACTTGCTGCAGTGAGTTGAACCCATAAAGCAGGGCTGACCGAAAGGATTCTGGTTTCCCAAACACCATCACTATCTCCTTACATATCTCTCTCTCTCTCTCTCCTATGGCATAGAAAATAGATCTGACACCATAGTCACCCAAATTATTTGCACATGGGGGTCATGGGATGTTTCTACACTCTTCATGAAACATTGGGTACCAAAAGGACTGTTGATGTATAAAGTCACACAATTGTCCCTGTGCTGCCCCCTGCCCCCCCCTCCCAAAAAAAACCCCAACAAAAATCAAAAAAGTCAAAGACACCAGAAATAATATATGCATGTAAGCACATAATATGATGTGTAAATATCAGCCTTATCTTCACTTGTCAAAATATTAAACATTATCTGATAATATGCGTGTATCATGGAACTATGACCTTCCTTCAAAACACACCAAGGTCACCTGTTAAACCTGCAGGACTCCTAATTTAATGTACCCCGGTAATGCTCTTTTAATGGCAAATAGCAATGCCCAAGCTGTACTGCAAAATGAACTACAAAACATGGTGTCCTACAGTAAGCATTCTTCGTGACTGCTGTGGCCTGATTAATTAAAGTTAAGCATTATGTGATTACCCAGATTGCATAAGTGATCATGTGGTGCTTGTGTACTATCAATTTTGTCATTGTACCTGGAATGGCTCACACAAATGAAGGTGGGCAGATGGACACACAGACAGAGGGATGCATGCACAGCCCCAACAATGAATTTCCCATGCCCCTATGCCACCCTCCCTGCAGGGGACAACTACACAGTCTGGGCTATTTCATTGGGCTATACATGTATATGACGTGGCCTATGGCTGTCCCCAAAAGGGCCAAATTCCAAATACTGGACCCAATTTATTCTGTATCTATGGCATAACTAGTTTTCAACATGTTCAGTAGAAGTATATAGTGCTCTCAGGTTCCATAAGTATCTAAATGAAACAAATAAGTGCTACACTTGGTTGCCATGGTAACCAAAGTGTTGTTTCACCTTCTGATATTTTGAAGAAAAAAATTTGTTTAACAACATGAAAAGGTTCACCAAGGTCATTCACAATGTTGCATTTCTAAACCTTTTTTTATCGCTGTGATCTTGACAAGTCAGATCACAAATACATTTGTGCCTTTGATTTTTGCACCATACACCTTTCATGGCTGGGCATCCTGTAGCACTGTAGCACCAAAGTGCTACAAGAATGCAGAAAAGTGCTTCAGGGAAACATGTTGTACCATTATGAAGATAGGAAAATTTAGACTGACTGTGCTACAGGAGGAAAGTTTGATGCTACAAGCATTCTGACACGTGCTCAGTCCTGCCTTTTGTATGAACATTTGTGATAGTTGCCATGGCAACCATGTTGATCAGCTTATTTGATAAGCCAATTACTGCAATTTACATAGCCACACGAATTCAGCAAATTTTAATACAAAAACACATTTGTAAGCATATTTAGAAAGCTTGTGAGTGAGAAATTTTTTGCCCCAGGAAAGCTGCAAATAGACCTGAGAATATGCGTTGCTGAAATTATCTAAAGGTAACCTAAGGTCACGTGACATGGCCCCCATCTTGAATTTTTGCTCTAGTGATCTACGAGGATGAGTCTGTATATATGTGGACTCCAACTGCAATGGTAATTTGCGTGAGTCTGCCTACATGTATACGAGACTCCGACTGGAAAGTAGTAAGCAGCTGAAGTTGTATAAGTACAGTTAAACGTTGATCCCTTAATGTCATGCACTTTTATCTCAATGCACAGTTGATACACATTACTATAAAAAACCAGTCCACTACTTCGCAAAGTTATACATGTATTTGTAACATCATACGTACTGTGTGGAAGTTTCTCTCCCCCCCCCCCTTTTCAACTTGTACCACTCTCCTGCATGACAGCTCTACTACACAACATCAAATTACGCCATTTCAGATTTTGTATGGCACTATTTGTATATATCATGCACCATTTACAGAATGTATTGGTCTTGTGCACAGTGTAGAACTTAATCACAAATGGGCCATCATATTTATGAAAGATTTGTTGAACTTTAGTTACAAATTTTGGACTTAAGTTTAAAAATAAAATCTGAAGTGGACTTTGAACTTGATAAATATAAAACACAGCAAGTAAATCAGCAGCTCATTTACTTATACAGGCAAGTAACAATATTATTCAAGCAACACAATTACTTCCATAATACCATTACTCTACTCAGCAATTAAAAACAAGTAAATATACAACCTGATAAGTAAATCAGCAGCTTTTCTACTTTTTTACTTATGCATGCCATTAATACAATTTTACTCAATACAATTACTCAAGTAACCCAAATACTGAAGTGATACAATTACTCCTCCACTTGTAATACAATTACTCAAGTAGTATGGTTACTACAATAATTACACAATAAGGTTTCCTGAGTAATACAATTACTCAAGCAATACAGTCACTCTAAGATAATTGCTAGCTTTATAATAACCCAATTACTTGTTGTTTTAAGTACCTGATTTGGATACATGTATAATATTTTCAGATGTAGTCAATTCAGTACGAACAAGTTGCATACAGCAAGGAAACACAATTGGAATTTGGCATTTGCGCATCGAAGTCCATGACAGATGCACTGAAAAAATATATATCCAGGCTTTTAACAACATATGATTTCACTGAGAGGTTTTGTTTCTAAGGTTTGAAAACTATCCACAACACTTGTTGTCATTTTTATAAGGTTTTCTTTCATCATCACAAAAATGTAGGTTACAAGGCATGTTTTGATCAGTCAACAATGTTTACTTTACAAGTCCTACTTGTTCAATACTCAACCATAAGGATTATACAACACATTTACTATGATGGTGACCGAAACAAGTAATTGAATTACATAATCAAGTTGTTAAATCACTAGGTCATGTAACTGTGTACTGGTTTCAGTAAGAAACGCAATTTGCCTCTCCCACTCTCCCCTGGCCTTTGAATTGCGTATTCTCTTCTGATTGGTCCATCGAAGTTGTTATGGGAGTCATCAGGACTTAGTTAACAGGTGACTCTACAGAGAATGGTCTCTCAAGGGAAGAGTCTCTCAAGAGAGGAATCACTGAATATGCATGTGAAAGTGAGTCCAGTCGACTAGTCTAATACAGTACTCAATACGTATATCACATAACCATATATATATGTATTATATTGACAGTATGACTGCCATTGTGTGCCATATAGCACTGCACACAATACTGTACCAATACTATGGAGCCTAATAGTACATGTAATACCTCCCAGTCAACTCTTGTTCTCACCAAAAGCTATAGCCAATAATGACATGCATGTGTACTTAGTCCTACATATAGCACCCTGGGGTACATGAGGGTACAATCATGATGTACACAGTCTCGTCACCTTCTTGTTTTGCAGACAGGAATACATAGTGATTTTGTGCTACCAAGATTTTTTTTCATAACTATATATTTTTCATCATCGGTGCTTGACAGGGCATCATTGACTTTTATCTTAAAATTATTCGTGGGCAAACAAAAGATTGCGTACTGGCCTAGCACCAAATGCACAAGGTTGACAGCCAGCTATACCATATCACATGCCAAGATAGACATCTAACATGGACGCCAAACTAGCCACATGTTGGCACATGTAAAGATGGATGCCTAACTAGCCACATGTGGGTGCATCTAAAGATGGATGCCTAACTAGCTACATGTGGGCACATCTAAAGATGTACTCCTAACTAGTCACATGTGGGCACATCCAAAGATGGATGCCTAACTAGCCACAAGTTGGCACATCCAAAGATGGATGCCTAACTAGCCACATGTTGGCACATCCAAAGATGGATGCCTAACTAGCCACAATTTGGCTTATCCGAAGATGGATGCCTAACTAGCCACATGTTGGCAAACCCAAAGATGGATGCCTAACTAGCCACATGTTGGCAAACCCAAAGACGGACACCAAACTAGCCACATGATGTCCATCTCTTTGTAGTAATACAATGCCCTAGAAAACTCAAATATACAAGTGTCATATTACAGAGTGAGAGCATGATCCCTTTGAAAACCATTTTTATGTTCAAATAGTCACTGCTTTTAACCCACAATTGTTTGACATGAAGTAAGCTCTTCAGCGTTAATCAAGTATTTGTTTCTGATGTTTTAAAACTTTTACCAAGTGAAAATTTAAAAGAATAATCTGGTATGTAAATAGAACTGATCTTGAGCACTTGGCTTTATTCTGAACTCAAGTGGAAAGCAGTGCACTTTTACAGTCATCAAACTAATAGCACATGTGCATGTACAGTAACACTAATATGGGTGAGAAAGCCAGACTAAATAAACTGCAAAGAATTAATGGCCATGACAGCTGCTGGACAGTGGTAACTACATGAATTACAGGCCATGACAGAAAGATGGAGTAAACTGCTATGAATTAATGGCTATGACAGTTCGAATGGGTAAAGCGCAATGGAATGATGACCATGACCGCTTGATCACAAAATCATCTTGGTTATCACATTGCCTCTTTGGTCACATAAAATGTAGGACTGCCTCCTAATTGCAAATGGCTATTATATCTAATTGCTGTACATATATCTGTGAAGCACTCTTAAAATAAATTTGTACATTTGGATAGCTCTGGTACAATTGTATGTGTTATTAGGACTTGGAACTTTTTTGTGATATATTATACTCCTAGCAACCAGTCCATCTGAAAGATACCTATACAGATAATGCACAGAAAATAAACCTGTCCATCAGTCGTTTCTGTTGCCCCCCCCCCCCCCAACATACACTTTTTAGTATGACAATAATTTTTCCAGTATGTTGGGTCAACATCAGTTTGCACATTAACCCATTTTACATCACAACAAATTAAAAATCATGGGTTTTAATTTGTCCATCAATACAGCATGGAGGGCTGCCAGCAACAGACTGATGCTGGTCATTAACATTATGCAATCAACGCACCTTGGTGATGAAGGCAATAAACTACATATCCCAACAAAATAAAATAAATTTAGGCAAAATATGAGCAAATAACACATTATATGATGCATAAATTACAATAAATACTTTTCTAAAGCTACCCACCATTCATAAATAGGCATAAAAGCACAATGATCACAAAGCATTTCAATGCAAGACCTTTCTCTGGTAACCAGGAGGCCCATTGCATCTGTCCTAGTGATGCTCTTTCAATATTATTACATTTCTGGAAAGAACCAAACACCTGCATGACCCACAATCAAACCTTTCGGCACTACGATCTTGCACCATATTAGACTTTAAGAACCAATTCCCATGAATCTTATGAACAAGGTGACATCATGATAACCTTGCCAGTTTGCATATTATGATAACAAAATACAAATTTGTTTCTGAAGAATTTCATGCCTATGTGGCAAGTTATACTTGTCAACATGTGCATACCAAATCATCCATCCATGCCAGTTCATCTATTCCTACATGCGAAATCATCTATATGCCAAGTTATCCATCCCAACATGCCAAGTCACTCATCTTTACGTTTAAATTACAAAAGCATTCTCCTTGTTTCCTTGTTTTCCTTGTTACTTTTTCACAACTTTTCAATTTCTGCAACTGGTTCATGTTAACATGTATGCTACACATGTCTATAATTACATAGCATCCAGCTGAATTATTATCCACATGAGAACAGCAATACAACCACCCCTAATGGTACATGTAAGTGATGTTTCCAAATAATAAATATACCTGCCATCTGCACACTGATGAATGATCGTACTTCCAGACCATGACTTCCAAGTTCCCATCTTTCTTATTCCACAATCTTCCAGGTAATTCAACTAATTGTTCTCTTGTTGGGATCATCCCACTATCTCTAGCAGTTTATTATCACCAAAACTCCACTTTTTCCATCCACACTTATATTTGTTCATTTTTTTAAAAATGCCATCTGCACACTGATGAATGATCGTACTTCCAGACCATGACTTCCAAGTTCCTCTCTTTCTTATTCCACAATCTTCCATGTAATTCAACTAATTGTTCTCTTGTTGGGATCTTCTCGCTATCTCTAGCAGTTCATTATCACCAAAACTCCACTTTTTTCATCCACACTTATATTTGTTCATTTTTTAAAAACAAAATAGCAGACCGTCATACATGTATTGGGAATGAACATAATCTCCAAGCTGGGCGATTGTTACTCTTAAACATGCATGCTACCCATCTCCCTCCCACCCTGATATAATTGAGCCTGCTATTTTACAATTTGAGAACTATGTATTTTACAGTATGAGAGCACTCCCACCCCCACCCCCTTTTCAGGAATTGGATCTGGCTACATATAGTTTAATGTAGCTTTTGCATTCAATGTTGTCCTATCCAGGTGTCTTTTACTTGCAAAAGAGATAAACATTGTACCAAGCCCCTCTCCTAACTTGCTTCACAAAGTACACTGTTCAATCCATATTTAAAACTCTTAAAACTTAAAAAAAGTCCATACATCTTTACTTCAACAACTTGCTTCATAACATCAAACAATATGAAGATTGTAACACATTGGGCCTTTCAAAATACAAATCTATATTTTCTTCACCAAATTAACAGTACAGTAAACCTGTTACTGCCAAAGCTGTGTGGATACAGCAGAAATGTTCATATGTCAAATATATTCCTCAGTTGGACGGTAGAGAGGTGGAGTGGTATAGAGCATCACTGTACATCATATAAGCATGGTCACACAGACACAACTCTCCATTCACTCTTCACAAACACCTTTTCCCTGTTTATAAACAAATTCATTAAAACCATCAAGTTGCTGTCTCTACACCCAAATGCTTTACATTCATCCTGAAAACCACTGTCTCCACACAAATAACTTTCCTGTACATGTAAACATTCACCCTCATGTTGATTCCAGGCTTTAGGACTCACATTAAAAGATAATGCATAAAGAGAGCATCTACATACATGTGACATGTTTCAGCACCTGTTTTGAATACCATCTCTTGTCAAATGACCTGTCAAATGCATGTATTTAGGACCCCAACAATGGGTTCGGATGGAAGGTATTTGGTTGTAAGTTTTACTGTAAACATTCCTTAAAAATTCTACATGTCACAGAATCAGTTGAATATTTTCCCCTGTTCCAATTAAAAAAAATATATATTTGAGAGGAAAAGACATCCCAGCATGCACTGCTCAAGATCTGGTGGCAGTATCCAAGAAACAAACATAATCCTCGGTCACCTGACACCATCATACATTAACACACATCTGTTGATGACTTTTTCCATATTTTGAATTACTAGGAATGGTCCACTGTTGTAAATACTATCTGCTGCTTCAGCAAGAATAAAATACCACGAGTCAACATCTTGTCTCAGTGCACTCTGGGAGCGATGTGCCCAGAGCCCATGGAGATAAACTGTTCACTCAGACCCCTGGAGATTAAAGATCACATTTGGTGTACCAAGGAGGCTACACAGCATCCTTGTGTGTACCAAATGATACTGTTACTAATTAAGACATGAAGGGAAGCAACAATGGTAACTTCATTATCTTAAATTTTGACAGATTTTTCATTTTTATGACATAGGTATGCCCATGTCCACTAGATGCAATTTCACCCTTAATTTGTGGTCATTAATGGATAATATACAATGTATATACCAGGCCTTGGATGGGGGCACTTGAAAGCAGTGAGTCCTGCCCTCCCCCCCCCCATACTTAACTCAGTCACAGGCTCACCTTAACAGGGACCCCCATTGTCTACCCCTACCCCCTTAGTCATCTCATTAGCAGTTTTACACACTCTCCAGCCCTCCCTAAAATCATTACATGCTGCATTTCCTCAATGACGCACATTTAGATGCAATAAGTCTAAGGCTGGTAGCTTACATGCCCAACAGAAGGAGCTGTTACTAACAGTGCTGTCCAGCTGAAAATCTCTGTAGCTAAATTTTCTCTCCTTGTAGCTTTTTTTCCACTTCTTCACATGAGAAACAATTATTCTGGAGAAAATCTGTAGCAGTTTTGAACGGCTTTGTACCAAAATTTTGCTACTATGCTCCAGTTGGACAGCCCTAACTATTACCTACAGCTACCAACAACAGCTCTACATGCAGTGTAAAATCTGTGGTTTTGCATTGCCTGGCAAGTCATGCTCCAGCTGTCTTAATACAAGGCCATCTGGAGAATACCCAGCCTGGCAATGTGGAAGCCAACCCTTTGATGCCTTTCATCCACATTGTATGACAGAAATAAATCTCTGAGTCAGTAATTCTAAAAAGCCAATCCAATGAAAGCACATGAAATTCATAAATTATAAATTTTGTAAATCTGAAGCCCTAACTGCTTTAATAAATGATCAAGTCCAACATTACTCCATTGTACCAAACAGACAGATGCAGTGTCAGTAGTAATCAGCTGTGGAATCTCTGGCTCACATAATCATCAATGAAAAACCTTCTGTGGCATACAAAAATTCTGACTTGCATTTCACTGGCAATAATGATGCCGGTCTGGACATTTCTTTCTTTTTTATTTATTTTTTTGTTTTGCATTTTGGGACAACATATCACCAATATTTGGTGGAACCCTTTCTCTGGAAGCTTTCAATTAATGTTATGTTGACATCCATACAGCGGACTTCCATCTTGCGGTGGTCATTCATCCGACACTAGTTTGGGCCCTTCTTGTACATGTAATACCTGTGTCATGTACCAAGCTGGAATTAAATGTAATCTGCATACATGTATTTGAAATGTTCATAAAAAGAGCTTTCTTTGAAATACCAATTGCCCGCTGTCAGCGGTTTTTGCAGTGCCTGGAGAATCATGCTAAAGCTGCAGCATGAATTGCCGGGCAGTGCAAAAGCCACTGTCCACAGAGTTGATCATGATCATGTATTGACCCTAGTTCCTCAATCTGCTGGAAGTAGATGATGCCACAATATACACTGTACATGCATGGCATATGGCAAGCTTGTACGTCCAATGCAACTCTTCCACTTAGGCCTCTGCTTTGGTCTTCCTCGTATTTCCTTCCATCCGCCTTGAACATCAAGTTGATCCTGGACAGGAACGGCAAAGCACTGTTGTCAAATTGGAAGCATCTTCCACAATGGTCTGTCACATAAAGCGACTTTACCATAGCCGAAGCAATGATGTGGGATGATACCAGGTCATAGGTCAGAGGTCACGGAACTGCCACTGTGGCTGTGTGACATGGCCCACACTTGACACGTCGGCGGTTCAGACGACAGAAGCAGAGACAGCTACCCAGGATGCTGTCTTGGGTCTCTTGACGGAATGACTTAATGCTTTTCTGCCTCTCCAGTTCTACCAAACACTTCTCATAGTACTCCACCTCCTTGATGTACCTAGTGCACAAGACACAATAATACATTGAAATGTGTAACTATTTGTTAATCCAGCAGCCTTCATATTTTACAATCCATTTACAATAATGCCTGACACACTACATGGTCTAGCTCAGCCAAATGTACATGTGTGTTGCATTTAGGGACTGAAATCCTCAGCTGTTGACATCCTTTTTTTTATTACCCCTTAAACCAGCTTAATTATAAGCCGGCAGGTGGTCAAACATCCTCTGCTTCAGTATTTTTGACTAATTTCAGCAGTGTTAAAAAAAAAATGACTGAGAATTGTAGATGAGATCTACATGTACATGTATGAAGATCATATGCCCAGTCAACAGCTTTCCTTGGCATGGGTTGGGCATTCAGTGCCCAAACGATGCCAAGGAAAGCTGTTGAGTTGGTCTTCTTGAACTTTAGGGGACCCGAGTCCCTATAGGTGAAATCCTATTATGATCTATATATTCCAACCTAAAGTGAAGATGATTGTGTCGCAGGCCATATGGTAACATTCCTATGTGTTTCTCTAGTAGAATAGATGTTTACATTGTAGGCATTGTGTCATTAAAATATCAAAAACTCAAATTTATTCTGTGAAAGCATGGATGGAATTGATTAATGCATCCGCCATTTGCATATGTACCCACAAAATGACTTTTGACGTCAATATTACTCACAATGCAACACCGCAACTCAATTTTAACCAATCACGGTGTGTCTACCAGATTAGCCATGTGTGAGTGTTTAACTTCTTCAGCCAGGTCCACATGATGCCCTGGGATATTCCCCCAGAGGGTCTCAGCGTTCATTCTTTCTTGTACATTCTTTTTTCGAATTGCAATGTAGTTAAGCAGTATTTTCATTATTCATGATTACATTTAAAATTATATGATATGGTCCTCAATAGCACTTGTGGCAACCATCTTGGAACATTGGCAGAAACACTGATGCTTAATTTACATGTCTGGAGTGAGTCAGAAGTCCTCTCAGATAAGTGATTTTTGTAGCTAATTATTATCTAAAACACATCCTGAACTTTCATGAGCACTGAACCATTATTAGTCCTATATGGGCTCGGGTGCCATAAAGTTCAAGTAGGCGATTGAGTCAGTCTTACTTCCTCGGGGAAAGAATATTACAAAGTACCACATGTACCTTATTTACAACTTACATGAACATTGAGAACTCTCACATACCCCATTGCACACTGAGTCATCAAACAAGAGGACTGTGACAGTCCTGTGGTCGACTGACCTTACATGCATAGACTGAAGTGGTCCTGTGAACTCAAGAATGATATGATCATCTTTGCTTAAGACCACCATTACTCTTGCAAACACTAATAAAAAATCTCCGTGGCAGATTCTGCGTTTGGGCGGCAGACTGCGGCAGCCCGCAGAAGAACGCGTTGGCCAGCCGCACTGTGGCTGACTAACGCTCTCTAACACCGGCTGGAGCTAAAACCCAATTGACCCCTTGGGAGATCAGCGGCAGACAGCAGCAGTGAGCATTACTGAGCAGCAGACTGCAAGAGCCAACAGCAGGGACCCTTTTGCCACTGTGTGCTCTTGTCTGCCGCCCACTAATGCTCTGTGCCCTTGGTTGCTGCTCTGTTCTGCTAAGTGCATGGTATAACATGTACAATATAAACAGTATTCAATGGGAATGCAAGCAATAACTGAAAAGTACCCAAATTGATGAATTTGTTAAAAACCAGGAATCCACAGCATCACCATACTGTGAACAGCTTAAGTTTGCATAAACCTCCCACAAGCTACATTTCCACAAAGTGTCAGCATAATCTGCATGACAACTTTGGAGAAGTATATATAATTGTGAATGTATGTATAAATGAGAGAGAGGGAGAGAGAGAGAGAGAGAGAGAGAGAAAGAGAGAGAGAGAGAGAGAGAGAGAGAGAGGGAGGGAGGGAGGGAGGGAGGGAGGAGAGAGAGAGAGAGAGAGAGAGAGAGAGAGAGAGAGAGAGAGATGGGGGTTGTTTTGTGTAACAGATGGAACAATTCCAAATTACTTCAGCAAAGCTGCATTGAGAAGTTCAGACTAATGAAAAAACCTGTGTCTTTGTACTATATAAATGTACATGTATGCACCACATATGGAAGTTCAATTCCTCCAAACAATTATAGTGATGCAAGGGGCTTAATCTTTTGTGAAGAACATTTGAGCGTGGTCCTCCTTACAAAGGTCAATCCTTGCCCTTGGGCTTGGACAGGTTATATAAACCAGATCTTGCTGTGGATTTCTGTGGTGAATGTTGACTTGTCTTTTTTTATTTTTTTGTTTTGAACAGAAAAATTCCACAAGCAATCCTGTTCTTTCGCATTTATAAGCATACACTTGTATCAGGCAGGCATTTCCATTCATACATAACTTAGTGATTGTATTGACATCAAAAATATGGCCAGATGGACAACATTATAACCACAATACCCTTCAGCCAAAAAATTGGTCTAGCAATAAAACTGGCTACACAATAGTTAAAATACATTACTCTGCTCATGTTTTACTGTGGTTATGTTGACAATGGTCTGAAGATTTAATCTTTCCTCCTCTGGAACTACAGGTATGTTGGCACCTGAGCGAAGGGTCTTTGTATGAGTGTAATTAATTCTATATTTGAATCTAAGGTTCTTATAACTCAATGGGGTGTGCCTTTTGAAGGCATTAGCACGGCACAGGTGAAAGCTGGAAGCCAGGGCTTGACAACAGTGACAAGTGCTCACCATAGCGGTGGTTGCCTGTACTTGCTCAGGTGGATCTGGTTCTCTGGAGTCAGACGCTGCAGAGCTTTACTGGAGTGTGAGTAGATGTGGCTGTAGTTGGTGGCAAGGTGATGCAGGCACCACTCGGCCAGCTGGTTGGCATTGTGCAACTGTAGGCAAAGTGCAAGAAGTGACAATCTTCTGTCTTCCTCATAAAAATATCAATTTTGTTTAACTACGTCAACTTCTCCCCCAGTTCATTTGATCTTACCCTTAAATTTAATCTACAGTGCTTAATACTGTTAATTTACAGCATAAGGTCACAGAGTTATATCAAACTAAATGCAGACCAACACATAGATACTCCTGAAAAGCAGTCACATGAAAAATGTGGAACTTTTCTTGTTTTTCCCAGTATATTCATGTCACAATTAACACTGTTAATGTTGTGTTTGTACTGTGAATAAAACTTCCAACTGCGATTAAACATTTCCAGTTGTTTGCAAATGTTTTCCTGCCCACAACTTATAACTATTTCAGTGGTACTGAGGTACAAACTCAGGAGACTTGTTGACCCAAACTGTTTGGTTTTTCTTTGGAAATATGGGCAAGCTGGTCAGCCTGTCCCAGAAGTTATTGGTGCTCAATTTTTGCTAATAAAATATTCCTTTGGCTGATGCAAAATGAACCTGTACATGCTTATCATGTATAAGTATAATATGGGTCTGTTGCAATATCAAATCGAACTAACCAATGGTTTAAAGAATCTTTTGGCATAGACTGGCTGGTACCTCAATGACAGTTTTTTTTTTTTTTTGTTTTTTTTTTTTTTTTTTTGGGGGGGGGGGGGGTTACCTAATGAAGAATTTCAATCTGGGATTATTATACTTGAGATGAGTGTAACTGCTTTAATATGTGATCAGTACTGAAAGAGCTATATGGATTGGAGCGTTCACTGTACCTGGGCTGGCTCCAGCAGCACTATGACATCCTCTGCCACGTCCCTACCATGTTCCATTGCCTCGCTCAGCTGCTCCACAACGTGCCGCTCCATCAGGGCTACAAGGCGAGGCAGACACAGACGATTGGCTAGCTCTATGAGCTCTGTGTATACCATGTAGTCTCTGCTGTCGAACACAGGGCACTCCCCTGTGTACAGGTAATCCAGGAGGGCCATGAAGGTTTCTCGTGATGTACCCGGCAAGGACACCTGAGTCAAGTATAATTATGAAGTGTCATGAACCACAATGGATTTTGCTTCATCTTGTATCTTGTTCTTGGAGAAAATAGGACCTATACATTGGAACCTAACATTGGAGACCACAGTGATGAAATATCATGTGATTTGCTTTCAGGTCTTACCTGAAATTATGTGGTAATCTTTTCATCTTGAAACCACAGGACGCAGTATGTGTGCTGCGATCTGTGATGAAACATGGTTCTCAATGCTATTAACCTTCATTTTGTCTTTTTCCATGTTACCATATTAACACTATGATGATGATGACAACAATGACAATGAAAAGGATGATGACTGATGATGATATCAGTTTTAATTATGAAAACTAAAAATTTTTATCAAATTCACCAGTTTTGTTGTCTTTCCACTGAATATAACTTTGACCATGTTGGAGCATGTTACCTGACTGTGCTTTCATGAACAGCAGTTAACTTGCTTTAGAGAAGCAAAAAAGTCAGACAACAATCTATTTGCAAATACTTTATTTGACACTTATTCACTAGCATGGTTAACCCTGTCTGGATAATGCACACCCACTGACTGATGCACACTGTAACACAATATGATGCTTGCCTGTGATAGTATACACTATCCATATGGCTGCTGTCACATTGAATGTCCAGTCAAAGACCTTGTACAGAAACAAAAACAAAACAAAAAACATAACCAAGCTGCTGCTGCTCTCTTGTGTCCAAAAATAAAACTACAGGCATGTGTCCTGCAACTTTTTTTTAGCATTATGGCCTTGTTTACTCTCATCCATCCTGAAAAAAATATGATAAAGTGCTTCCTGAGCTTTTTTTTCCCAAGGGGGGTTATGATCATGTGACAGCAATACTGCTGGAAGTGCTGAGACAGTTTCAACTGGGAAATTACTCCCGACTGACACTTCATGACTGAATGTGTAGAAAGACCTGGACATTGCTTTTCACCAACTTCAACCTGCTTCTACTACTTCATCAAGTCATACAGACATATTATTCTTAGGACATGGTAGAATTTTATCACTGGGGATGTTAACACCATTGCATTGGCATGCAACTTTTGCCCACTGAAAAATTTAATTTATCAGAAATAGTTCACTCTGACTTACAAATGCCACCTAGCTTCTACCATCCGGCTCTCTTATCGTCTTTTTTTTTTTTGTTTGTTTGTTTGCTTGTTTTTTTTCTGAGGAGCAATATCCATATACAGTATAGGTGATCAGTAAACAGCCTTTCTGGAATTCTGTTACTCCCAGTGTGGGCGAAAGAAAGCTGCTGACTGCGTACAGTGAGGTCTAACTTGCTGACAGGCTGAGTGTATACTGTCCTGCACCACATCCACTACTTACCACTCTGGCAGAGCTCTCCCTGAAGTTGTAGCTAAACATTCCCATCATCACGTCAGAGCGCACCATCAGTAAGGCCTTGTGTGCAGGCACCAACCCATCATCCAGCTCAAACACCACATCTGACCCACACACAAGTCAACACATCATTTTGTATTCTTAACACAATATCTGATCCACACAAGTCTACACATCATTTTGTATTCCTAACACAATATCTGATCCACACAAGTCAACACATCATTTTATTTTCCCAACATTAAAACTAATCCACACAACAAGACAACACATCATTCAATTTCCCAACACCACATCTGATCCACACAACAAGTCAATGAATCATCTTAAATTTCCCCATACATTTTGTATTTGGCACATTACATTTCCTCATGATCAGTCTGATGTATGAGCATGTCAAGTAGAATTTATCCTGATAAATATTTGGTGAAAAACATACATGATATATATGCACGGACCTACAGGTACAAAGTGACCTATTATAGCCAGTGTATCTGTCAGACATCGCACATCTGGGAACTAGGGCTGTAACGATATACCGCGATAACGGTGCATCGCGGTACAGTCAATCCACGATACACGTATCGAAATGAGGTCCCCTGTATCGTAAAATACGATACATTCCATCATATAAGTAATTTCAGCTCTAAAAAGAAAAAATACGGAAGTAAAGGCCATAATTCATTAAGAATAAGATTTACCGTAATTTTGTGAAGGTAAACTCGTCAATTGACCAACCATTCGTCGGCCTTGTGATTATGATCTGTTTTTGCCTACAACAGTGTTTTGGGATTCCCTTCATAATCATATATGCTTGACGCTTTGTGGCGCTACTTCATACCCTTGTGTGTAAAGTCTGAATCTAGGTCAGCAAAATGACTGTGCCCGGCGAGAAAAAGCAGCATGCTCATTATTTAGGAGTCACATTAAGCTTGCGTCCTGCGTCATAGAAGCAAAAAATGAAGAAAAGACGCCCAGAAATTAATAAAAACATTGTCATTTCGCGTCGCTGTGGACGCACGCACAAACGCGATACATTTTGAATGACACAACTGCAAAAATTACCCCATGCTGTCACGGTGTTTTGCATCGACCATTATCAGTATCATGAGGATGTATTATACTGATGGAATCCTCTGATGTTCGTCTTTTTAGGTAACAAGCTCTCTTATTTGCAAAGAAAAAAATATTCCTGGGGTATCCCTCCAAAAAATTCCCATAACGGGAATGGATGTACGTCATTTCATCTCATTATAAATGCGCTGAGAGCACTTCCAGGCTCCTCATTGTGTGGATTTGATCACGTGCCACTTACTGTCCAATCAAATTCGTTGTTGCCCATGTGCCTGTCTCATGCCCGCAATGTTGGGAAGGTACAAGTCTTATCACGCAAAGACTATTGGACCAAGATGTTAAATTTTCACATCATATTTTCACCAAGAAGACATCTATCGAACAAATCTAGACAGAGACAAAGGCACGAGTGAAAATTCATTATGCACGGCAAGGAAAGTACGCACATTAGTCATCGCACGGTCACATGTGAACGAAGCGAAAATTTGCATTAGGCCTGACACGATGTTGTTGATCACTGTCTCCGATGGGGCACGCCGTTATTGGTGTTTTTTTTTTTTTTTTGAAACAAAATTTAGTTGTTTTGATTTTATTGAAATGTTTGAATGGAACAAATCTGTATGACAGAACAAGGCAGGAATGAAATTTATGATCGAAGGCCGGAAAAAATATACGTTCAACATAGCGGAAAACCATGCCTGGTTGCATGCCGTGACAGGCTGTGTACACTCGCTTGTGTTGCATGGCTTGTCAAGTTGTAGGCCTACCGTGTTGCTTGATGAAAAAAGTGACCGCACTTAAGATCAGACTCTTAACACCACCTACGGCATCAAATTTGTCAGGTATATTGAAATTGAAAGTGCACAGAAATATAAATCATGTAATATCTGACCATTTCATCACGTGCAATCAATCGCAAAAATAACAAGAGCCCAGGCATGTCCAATCATGCATGCCGCTTGTTGTGCAAGCTAGTTAAAAAACTGTGTGATACCAGATACTGGCACAGTGGCAGTGTGCTAGGAGTTAAGTCCCCTTTAACAATCATTTTTTGCTAGACCAGGGATGTGTTATACACTTAGTCCTAATAGCAGGTCCCTGGGCAGATTGAATCCATCTTTGGTACAGTCAACAACTTTTAGACCCTTTTACATCAAGTTGGCATATTGGTAACTTTTTATTTAATCTTGAATTTTATAATAATGAGCCACCTACATGAGCATATAGACCCTATGTTATGTTCGTTTCTCGGCTAAGTTACCTGCATGTTTTATTTGTTTATCATTTAGATGTATGTTGATTATACTAATTAAACTCAATTAATCAAATTACATCAAAAGTCTAGATTGCACAATTTCAGACTGGACCCATCGATTCAGTTCATGGACCCACTATTTTTCCTGAAAAAGAAGAAAGATGGGTCCAACGAACCCGTACTGAAATAATGTGACCCCTGTATTATTATGGTTAAGTATCAAATTGTATCGTTTTGTATTGTATCGTCAGTTCCGTATCGGGATACGTATCGTATCGTGAAAAGGTGTATCGTTACAGCCCTACTGGGAACTCAATAGAGATACCAGAATGACCATCCACAGAAAAGCATGTTAAAACATCATATATTAAATACCTTTAGCATTCATACAAGTACTTTTTTCAAAGGCGTACATTTTATATTTTCAAAACCTTTTCATCATTTCCTATTAACATAACCAAATTGTGTGATTATTTGCCCTTCTAACTGGCTGAAACAATATTATCTGCTTCAATCATATTTTTTAATTGAGTGTTTATGAAAATAAATTTGAAGGAGACCTATAGTCCAACCTTATCACAAAAGCATACCCCAGACCAACAACCTTCCTTGCAGCAGGTTGAGCTCTGTTAGACTAGCATACTCCAGGTCAACAGTTTTCCCTGGGGTAAGTTGAGCCGACAAGTATATCAGAATAGCATACCCCCCGGCTACGGCCTTTCTCAGGGCAGGTGGAGCCCTGTCAGTCTAATAGATGTAAACCCCACCTCACCAGCCTTCTCTGGGGGAGGTTGGCTGGATAAGCTCCAAACCTGTCCCAAGGAATGCTGTGGACTCAGTCATAACTAGAAAAGGGTGATTTTCCAACAGAAAATCAACCTCTTGCTTGAAAATCAAATGTTTTCCCATGGCGCCCTTACCAGTTGTCGCCCTTACAAATCTTACAAATTTCTCATACTAATAATGACAGTGACCCACAAATAAGACCCACTCACGTTTGCAAATTTACAGTTTATAGTGTACAGTGGTACCTCTCTCGAGAGACCCCTCTAATGAGAGACCCCATATCTTTTTAAGACCGCTCTCTCAGAACACTGTGCTATCTTTTCCATGTTGTTGTACCTCTAATGAAAGACCACCTGTTTTGAGAGACCACATTTGTAACCGCTGTAGGGGCGGTCTCTCAAAAGAGGTACCACTGTATTGAGGTTGGTTTTTTGAACAACAATGAAAGAACTAGCTCAGTAACTTCTCAAGTTATCATGCAGAAACCCTATTCACTTATGTGGCTCTGTGACCCTGAGAATAGGGTAATGGTCACCCATCTTAAATGTTGACTGAGCCCTTCTAAAGGACCATATCAAGTGCAATGTGAAAGATCCAACTCAAAAAACTTCTCAAGCTATTGTGTTCACATTGAAGGGTTGAAAGATTCACCATTAAAAAGTGGCTGTGAATCTTCAAACCTGACTGACCCCTTATACAGGATTATAATCCTCTGCAATATGAAAGCCCTCGCTAAAAAATTCTGGACTTATGTTTGCATTGATGTATTGCAGGATTCACTAATGTGGCTGTGACTTTGAGAATGAGTTCAAGGTCACAGCTTTAAAATTAATCGAGCCCTTAGAACTAGACAATAATCATCCTGTGCAATACATGTAAGAAAGCCCTAGCACAAAAACTTCTCATGCTATCATGCAGAAACCAAATTTACTAATGTGCCTCTGTGACCTTGAGAATGGGGTCCAGGTCATCCATCTTGCCATTTGACTAAACCCTTATAGCGGACATTAATCCTGTGCAATATGAAAGCCTTAGCTCCAAATATCTGGAGTTATCATTTTCACATCAATGTGTTGAAGAATTCACTAAATCTGGCTCTTTGGCCTTTGAAATGGGGTCAAGGTCACCTATCTTCAAACTTGTACAAGCCCTTACACAGAATTATCAACTGTACTATATAAAAGCCATTGCTCAAAAGCTTCTCAAGTTATCATGCTGAAGCCAAATTCACTATTGTGGCTCTTGGCCCTTGAGAATGGGGTCAAGGTCACCCATACTTGAATCCACACCACACCCTTGTAGAGGACCATCATCCTGTGCAATACGAAAGCCCTAGCTGTAAAACTTCTGGATTAATATTGTTCACATTGATTTGATGAAGCTTAGGATTCATTAATGTGGCTCTGTGACCTTGGAAATGTGGTCAATGTCGTCTATCTTAGAACCTGGCCAAGCCCTTATACACAGATATCATCCTGTACAATATTTCAGCACTAGGCCTAGCTCAAAAAGTCCTGGAGTTATGGTGTTTGTACCGATGGAGGAGGAGAAGAAGAAGAAGGAAAACAAGAACAAAAATGCAGTAGAAACACAAAAAGCATGTCCCCCCCCCCCCTCCCCCCCGGGTACATGAGGAAACATAATTCAAGGAGGAAAGGGTTATTAATAAAGCTGTAAACTAATATCCAAATGTCTGGTGATTTTTTTTATTCACACTTGAAAATGATATTCCTTAACTGTCCGCCCCACAGTAGAATTTTTTTATATCTGTACAAGTCCATATTGCGACAAAGGCAAAAAAAAGTTGTTTGGGCGAGACTTAAACTATTAATATATTATGTTGCATGCCCACTCCTATGTCCCAATGCTAGGAGCTCACGGTTACAACTTTGCTACAAGGCAAACAAAATCTTTACATTTCTTACCTGCAAAGACATTTCTTTTAATGATGACCTCTCTCATTCGCTGACACCAATACTGATGGAATTTAAGATCTTTGTTTAGGTAGTCCTCGCCATTGAGAATATTAGTGATGTGGGTGACAAGGTCTGTCAAGTTCAAATTCTTGGCAACTGTAAGTACGTCCAGGAGGACATTGTAGTTCTCCATGCATTTGCCCGTGTACAGATAATGTAGAATATGCTGCCACATCATGGAAGATATATTGTCCTTCAGTGTCACGACAGTCTTGCAGACTTTCCTCCCTGGGTTGTAAATGTCATCACATTGCTGCTGTTGGATGCTATCAAACACAGGGTGGTTCAAAAGTTTGCACGGCAAGGACTTTGTCTTTTCAAATCCAGACTTACTGTCTGTTTCGTCACATGTCAACTCCACTTGGTCATTGTCCAGCAACTTTGCCGTATCAGAGACACTCTCCCTAGCACCATTAGAATTTTTACGCTGCAAAGACTGAGTGCTGCCACGGAGCAGTCCATTGCCCTTGCCTCGGTTAAAACTCAGTTGAGTTTTCAAATCTGGCTTCACATTCTCACAGTTATGGACATTATTCTGGTTCTGGATGTCTTGCAAGTTCTGGATGAACAGCTCCTCGAAGGCTGCTGAGGAGGCCACAAGGCAGACTTTGTGAGCTTCAATACACACACCTCTCACACTAAAAATAACATCACAGTGGGCTTGATTCTCAAGGAGGGTCCCCAGATCTTTGGCTATCTGAGGAAGAGGAACTATAATTGTTGGGGGATTGGGTTTGGGGTGAAGATATGGGGCTTGGCAAGTCGGCTTGTTTATGTGCTTTAGGTGCCCAAATTTATTCCAGAAGTGAGCTCCACGCTTGTGAATGAGAGCTGCTCGGACAACATTGCTGAACACCTCCTCAATGCCATAGTGACTGAGGACACTGGACTCATAGTAGAAGGCTCCAATCTGTCGGGCCACTTCCCGGCCCTTCTCTGGAGTACACGCCAGCACATCCTCGTGCTTGATCTCCCTACAAATACAGCAAATGACAACTTTCAACCCAGGAAGACAATTTGGTTCACAGCAAATCTGTCTATGTTAATTGGATCAAAACAAATCAGCCTGACCTCCTGCCAGGTCATCTCATGGTGGATGCCAGGTGGAGTGTTTATGTTGCAAAGGCTTGAAGATACTCCCATTTGAGAATTTGACTAGTTGTCTTAGGAATGTCAGGACACCATTTCAGAACAGATATGACAATTCTATGTAGCTATGTGTGATGTACAAGTTTCCATACAAGAATACAGTTTTAAATATATCAAACAATAAGATTGTTTTCTCGGGTTCTGTAGCATTCACCAATACCATTGTTGCCCATTGTATCAGCACAATTCCTTCCCCATTATTTATTGTTTCCAATTTCTTACTTTTCCTCTGGTAACTTTCCAGAAAATAAATTGCACATAGGACTTCAAATTTGTCCAAGGCAAAGGAGCACTGGACAAAATAATGCAATATGCATGTAATGAATTATGTGCAAATCCTTTAAAAACAGGTATAAAAACTATTATGCATAATGAAGTGCATTCTAGTTGTTGCATCATTTTCATTATTAGCTGTGTCAAAATCTTAACAAACAAACAAAAATTAACTTTTTCCATACATGTACTTGAAGTGTTTATCAATGAACACATGGCTATTGATTTGTGTCGTTGCTGTGAACTGAGTCTATATTTTGACAACAAAAATTCCCTTTCTTACAAAAATACAAATGAAACACCAAAATATGTGATTCATAAAACATAAGAGTCAAAATGTCAAAATTACAAAATGCTATTAAACATGTAGGTTGCTGAGCATATACATGTATTTCTGGAAATATGGGGTTTTTAATCTAATTTTAAGGCAAAAAGCAAAAATTCTGACAGGCAGATGCATTTAATCATGTGTCTTGTCTATAATCCAAAAGTCACAGTTTCCCATTAAATACAAGAGCCTTGTCAGTAGACTATACACAACCACAGTTACAGTCACACTAATGTTAGTCTAGTTAATTTGGGTCACTGCAGTTGGTTGTATCATCATTAACTGCAAAGCTTCTCAATACAATTGATTCTTTTAGTTTCCTAGCACATGCAATCACCATCCTTGTAATTTTCCATAAGCAATGATATGCATGCTAAATGGGGCAAGTGACACATACTTGATCAACCCAAATGGCCTTAAACTGTGAACTTGAATGCTGTTCCAAAGAGCCAGTGATGAGGGCATGGGCATCAATTACTAATTGCCATTATTGTAACCCCACATTAAAGATGTAGAATTTATCATCTTTAAAGGGATGTTCAACATTTTCATCATATTCACATGGGTACAAACCACACGGGGGGGTTAAAAGGTGTTGTACGCTTTTAAAAATGCAATAAAATGATGATTGGTTCACTGACACACGATAGTCAGGTCCATTTGGAGTGTAAAGCAGTGCCATCTTTTAGCAGTGACACGCACAAGTTCGAAGAAGATAACGGCAAAGTTTTTTAACTCTTCCTCTGCTATTTACTTAATGGAGTAAGTTGCCTATCAAGCTGACTTTAATCTTAGGGTTGTCCAGCAAGCAAGATCTGCAGTAACAGGCATCCATATGGACCTTTATTTTTGTTAAGACATCGTATGCTCATTTCCAGTCAATCAAACTGCGTAGTTTTTGCTGCAGAAACACTTTTGTTGCACAAGTGTGACGATTTTATTCATACAGACTTCTCAACAAACATCTAATCAATTGTTTTTGGTATATTTGCCAAATAACAATCCGCAAAACAGCAGTAAAATTGCATATTTTTCGGCCTCAAACTTCGCACGATTGTCTCGGCGGTTCCAGGCATGTTTGGTATCAATGGAAACATCATAACTTCATCAATATCATACTATGTGCTTAATTTTTTATTTCTGCCTACCAAAGTAGTCATCTTGCATAAATTAATTATCTCTGAGGTAAACACCTAAGAAAGGGAAGTGGCGATATTCTTGCCCTGTTCAGTATCAGCAAGATTCTCGCCCTGCTCTGGTGCTGATTGGCTTGACAGATTGTTCAAGTAAGTTTGCACATGGTCAAGCATTCGCAATGCGCACTCTCAACAAACCAGCATAATGGAGCTGATCATTCGAGCCAACGGTACTTTTATGCCTTTATGTCACATACACCGTGCCTGTAAGTCCGAAATTTAGTGACATATTAACAGTACATTTTTCAAAACATTCAGAATGTCCCCCCCGAATCACTGAAAGAAATACCAAGTGATGTAACTGCATGCAATCGATGTTAAAATGGACAACTCATGCACTGGTATGCATTATGAATCAAGCTCGGTGATGGTCCGTACTGAATAAAATGTCTAATGTTAGTGTGAGCTTCAATAGCTTTGATTTAATCCTAAATATTACAGATGGTCAAAAAAGCCACTCTTTTTGTAATTCAGCAATGGAAGATCCCAGAATAGAAACAATGATTAGGCCTAACTGAAGTATTATTTTGCAGTAAGACTTTGAAATGAATCATCAGTTGTAAAATGCATATCTTCTGTTGATTCTATGAGAGACAAAAAACAACATACCATGGTCTCTGGTCTTTTCAATAACACAAGGAAATGATAATAATCACTTGACATTATTCAATTTCTAACTTAGCAATTAATGTAACCTAGCTCTTAATATGCTAAACATTTTCTGTACAGCTTGGTGGGTTGAACAAAAAACAAACAAAAAAACAAGAATTGAAAGTTTCCAGTTTGATCAGTTCTGGAAGATTAATGTGGAAGAAAATGTCTGCTGACTACAGAGTCTTTTTCAGGGTACCTGAAGAAATGTCCCTTGTCCAACTGGATGAACTCCTCATGCAGGTAGAGGAAGCGGAGGTCCGCCTGGCAGCCACACAGGATGATTGGGATCCCTGGGCAGATACGCAGGATCTCCTGCTGCCACACACTGAGCACGCTCCGTAATGACCGTGGCCGCACCACTGAGAAACACAGCAGAATGACGTCGGCTCTACAAACAGATGGTAGACATGTATGTACGCTAGCCCCTGTCAGGATATGGACAATTAGCAGAGAAGCACAGAAAAATGACACCCACTCTGGAAACAGAGAGTATACAGTCCAAAAGTGAGCCCTTCTGACGCTATGGAAATGAAACACTAAGAAACACAGCAAAATAACATCTGCTCTTGGTCTTACTACAAATATATGGTAAACACAGTCAGTGAGCTATCCCATCATAGGCTATTAACTGAGCACCTTACCAATATTCTTCAGACCAGCTAGGGTCAAAATGAGGTGCCAATGATACAAAATGAGGCCTAAATTACACAAAAATCAAATTTCTTCTTTTCAATTTTTATGCAAGTCAAAAGAGATTGATATCAGGCTCTAAACTGATGCCAGATGTACCTGGGGAAACTGCCTAATGCCAAGAAATGTAACAAAACTAAGTCTCATACTAGCATGACAGTATTACATGTATGCTATATTGAAAGCCTTGGACCAAAGACGAGCTCAACTGGACAAGACACTGAAAACTGCTCATGATCAGCCTCCCATATATGCATATAAGCATTGAATACCAAGTGTTAAAAAGTACTCAGGAATATGGGGAGGCAAAAGTGGGTAGGTTTTGCTGTTTGCATGGGCAGTTAAACATCAAACTTGAACCATTTCTTTTCTGTAGGATTCTATCCTGGAAACTCTCATAGAACACTGTGGCACTGTGCAAATGATATCCCAACACTTCTGGACACAGATTGTCAAGTTATAGGCCTGACACACATTACCTCACATTATCACTGATATTTTAGGTCCCTTTCATACCTTCCATATGCAAAGCGCCTGTCTTTTTCATGGTCTCCAAATGTGTCCCACAGTCGCAGTGAAACATTGACCCCGTCCACTGTACACCATGACCTCTGTACCACCTGCAAGGCAGGACGTAAATGTCAGGACAAAGAGCAGAAAAACCAAAGATACATTGATCTGTGCTTTCACTTCTGATTTGATTGGCTTTTACAAAGTAACATAGTAAAAACATGAAGTATAGGAACATGTACATGTACCATTGGAACACAATGAAGCTCAGCTCTACCATTATTTTTGTATCTATTATCAACAAATGAACACAAAATTATTGAAAATATTCTGGTAGGTAAAATGAGAAGTCAATTAAATAAATCACTTATTCTTTAGCAGCTTCCCTGTCTCAGTATATCATATATTTAAAGATTAATGGCCACCATATACCTATTTTGTTTATTCTAACACATATGACCATCACATGATTTAATATATTTTTATAAAAAATTGATACCATCCATTTCAGTATACAAAAAGTCTGCTAAAAATATCACTTCCTACTGCATAAATGTGATCTTTCTGGGAACTCATTTTTCAAGACAAAACCTCACACCCAAATGCTGTCAACTGATACATGTGGGACAAGGTCCCAACATGACTGCAGATGATGAAAATCATAATTATACCTCATTTATAGATGGTTACACCAAAAATAACTGTACAACAGAATAATGAAGCACAATCATACTTTTTTTTTTTTTTTTTTTTTTTAGTTTTGGGCTTTGAATCCCCAGAAAATATTCTGACCTATGGAATTAGAAGCTCAGATTTTATTAGATGAACTTTCATTTTTTTATTTTCATAGTATATATACTATAGTGTAACAAATAAAAAAGGCACATGACAGAGTCTCACTGCTATCCAGGTAATTATCTCTGGTTTTAATGAACATTCTTCTGTAAGAAGCTTAATTCTATGGTGCCTAGAGAGTTAATATGTCCTTTTTGTATGTTGACCTTCTAACAAATACAATACTATTGTATGATTATAGTCGTCTCCTTTTCAGCCTAGGTTTCCCAATATCCTCCTGTTAAAAGTACAGGAGTACATACATGTTATTATGTTTCCAGTCATTTTGCCATCCATTCTCTTTTTAAATTTCATTTTTTCATGTAACTACATTTTACTTTATACACATTAGGCATTATCTTGTACCGCTTTGATTAGACTTGGAAAAGTATCTTCACAATTGGTTTTTGTCCCTAAATTGCAGTAAAATACAATGGGAGAATCAAATCATATGTGGCCCAGCATTGAAGAAGACAAAAAATAGCCAGAATTAATGGACTTAGTCTGGAGGGTAACAAAATATTGATAATCATCAGGGTCTGTACCCCAACACAACAAATGTATGTGTCCAGGTGTATCATTGCTGGTGAGTGCCCAACAGAGAAGTCCTTCCACTAGGAAAAAAAAAATCAAATTGATATAAAATTATTGCACCAGCAGCTCCTTGGTGAAGTTGGTAGTTGCCCACCTCAAAATCATCTGTATGCAAAATCAAGGCATTCCATGGAACCATTTTGACAAACTTAAGACAATGCTGCCATACAAGCACTAGATCCATATACTTGTGCCAGCTTATAATTAATGGAAGTACATGTACCTACAATGTAACAACATGTGGTTCCAGAGTTTGTAATTTCCCATAGCTTTATCAAAAATTAACTTATCCCCATAATTTCTGCAAAGTTTCATAATCTTCAGTCAGATTAGTAATACATGTATATTCTAAGCAACTTTAAATTTCAAAACATTCTATTCAGGCATTCTGCAAAAAAAGGAAATAAATATTAGCCTTAACTTAAAATAGTATATACATACATATATATATATATATATATATATATATATATATATATATATATATATATATATATATATATATATATATATATATATATATATATATATATATATATATATATATATATATATATATATATATATATATATATATATATATATATATATAAATATCACAAACAAGAAGATTGTAACAGTCCTGTGCTCAGCTGACCTTACATGAAAAGATTGAAGAGGTCCTGTGAACTTCAGAATGATATCAAGGTCACCTCTGGTCATCATCACTGTTGCTAACATATACATATCCCCTTACCGATTGTTCAAAATTTTGATACTTTGTTAAAAAGTCAGAAAATGGCAGCACCACAACATAGTGAAAAAAGTTAATGGAGATCAAGTTCACAAACATTACCAATAAGGTTGAATAGGATCCAATTTATGGTTTGGGAGAAAAATTCAAGAAAAGTGAAAATGACAAATAACTTTAAAAAGCAAAACTAAAATAATGACAGAGCCATTTGCTTAATAAATAATACAGTCTAAAGGTCCGTACTAATGTCCCTATGCAAATCTAAAATAAAACTTGAAAAGCAGTTTTGGAGAATGTTTCAAGATTTTACTCAAAAATGAATAAGAAATTGTAACAGTGAAAATCAGCTGCTATCAGATGGACATACATTTTACTGATGGAAAAGCAAAGATGTTACAAACACTTGTGGTTAAAAACAATAGTGATTCCAATCATATGACAACTCTTTCTTACATCAAGCACAAAGAGCATTTGGTGAACAGAAGTATGAATTTTCAAACAGTTTATACTATCTTAATTGCTAGTTTGACACAGGCAATAATTATAATCTGCCCAGTTTGATACAAGGATATCTGCACATACCCATGGGCACTTCCATACGGACACATGACAAACAGTTTTGAAAACTTTGAATATGTGAATGGACAATGACTGAGGACTGAGTCTATGATCAACTCAGCTGACCAAAATTTCAGCTTCAATTTATAAAACGATTAAAAATATTATTTGGCCATGGTGCATGTAAAATTTATTGAGATTTGCTATCAATTACCTCCCTGTCTTGTCTGTAGTGGTCAATAGCCCACACAGTGGGGATGTGGGTCTGCATCAATTGCTGTAGTGTGTAGGTTGTGCCACAGGCTCGTGC
>OZ026616.1:48506985-48541985 GCA_964020975.1 Hermodice carunculata | reverse complement strand
ATATATATATATATATATATATATATATATATATATATATATATATATATATATATATATATACATACATATATACTTTTATATGAATGTATATAGCATATGGACTACTGCAGTTAACATGTGAACCATATGTAAAACACATTTTCTCAATAAAAGTTAACATGGTTAAGTATGTGGAAGAGTACCTGGGCCAAAATTCACCAAAAATTATTTACTTATTATGCATTTCGATTATACTGTATTACCATGAATTTTACTTTTTGCATGCATGCAAATTCTTTCACTTTATGTGGTTTCTGTGGTAACTGTGTTTTACATTACATAAATTTACACCCCTTTGCTGTTGAAAATGAACTTCAGTCTATAAGTGAACATGGTGTCAACAATTATTGGGTAGCATGTACTTAACCTCTTAAAATCTTGATTCAGAGAATATACATGTACATGTAAGTGGTCCAAAATTCACATTTTTCACCCCCCCAAAAAGAGAAATCGCCCACCATAAGGGGTTAGAGGTGCTGTGTTTAGTCCAGACTGGAGAGTCTTTAAAAGCATTCAATAAAACATTTGAAATGTGACACTGTCCTACATGCACCCAAGTCCCATGTCTGATTGCAAATAACATGATTTTTATCCCCATTCTGTAGATTTTCCAGCACCTTGTTATTAGTACTTATCAGAATGTATCAATTTGGAGATGAGCCGGGCCCTATTAAATTTGGGGGCTAGCTGTACATGTGAAGAGGTATCACTGCTCTAAGTTACAACCTTCCAAATAGTACAGGCTCAAAATATTGATCATAAAAAACCACAGAGACCAGAGACCAAAGTATATCATGATTATGTCCAAGGCCCACATTTGTCTATCCTGCAGATACAGCTTTTTGGAAGCTTTTCAGAATGTGGAAAACCTTCGTAGGGCCTCGCCTGATGAATGATGTCCAACAAATGCGATTGGCTGAATGAGGTCATGTGACAAATCAATATATCACGATTGAAAGTGAACGAAGGTGGCAAGCAGGCAAATTCTCCATGTGTTGGGCCATTTTTCAAAATACTTCCTGTTTTACTTGGATTATTTTTATGGGACAAAGGTTTATAAAGCGCACGGCCTATGCAACATTATTATGACAGTTCTATAAACATGATAATTAAAGCAAAGTTTATTTTGGGTGTGGAGCCGGAAGACTTGGCTGCCTGGCATGGGTATAGGCCTACTACTCACTGACAGTGACACTGTGTGCCTTGGCACTGGTTTAGTGACCTTGTGATCATCTGAAGGATTATTTACCAAGTGTGTCTATGAATGCACCTGCATGGACTTGTCATTACATATATGTGTGAGCAGTGCTGTCCAACTGGAAATCTCTGTAGCAAAATTTAGAGTCCCTGGAGCATTTTTTTCAACCTCTTCACATGAGAAACACTTATTTTGGATAAATTCTGTAGGATTTTTCAAGAACTGTGAACCAAAATTTTGCTACAATGCTCCAGTTGGACAGCTCTGGTGAGGGTAATTGGGATAATAATTGTGGGGTATAGGCATGATAAGGTTTGTAACCTCTCTATTTGGCCGTTGCAGCATTGACGGCAAGTGTGGATAGTGAGTACACAATTATGTGTTTGAATTACTGCGCCATCTGTTATCAACCATGGTAACTACCATAGGAACGCAGAGCCAAAAGTAATCATTGCATTTTTGTGAATGATAATTTGTGAACATTTGCTGTAATATATCAGATGTTACATCACGGCAAAGAAATCATTATATCATGGCAGCATCGTTTTCACACCATCTAAAAGTGTCAATCATCATGGCCCTACACTGAACACATAAACTTGTGATGCTACAACATTAATTTTGTTCTTTCAATGATCACAAAGTCCCACTTGCAGATTAGACCTTTGTCATCCCGCCCATGTAGGATTTCCTGGATTTATAGCTGTACAAACTACACATACATTGTATGTCAATTAAGTGCATTTTGCTATGATTTCTTGTCATTCAGCCCTGATTGAAATACTGTTTGTTCAATTCATTTACCTGCCAACTTTTACATCACCATTTTTTCTCTCACTGAATGCCTTTAAAGGCAATGTCTAACCGATTTTGGATAATTTTGTTCATTTTGAGAATTGACCACATTTTCGTAGACACATATATTGTCTCTCATATGTCCAAATTTAGTAGTTCATAGATCAACCCAATATGATCTCAAGAATTTTTCAAAATACTTTCAATGTTAACATGGTAGTCAATTGGCCATGTTAACCTTTTGATCTTGATTTCTGATGATAGGTATCGCCTCAATAAAGAACTTGAACTTGAAATGTCCATTTCACGTGGATACATGTACTTCTCTGAAATGAATTTTCTAATTTTACTCAAATAAAAATTGATTGCCTCTAAAACTGCTACACAGCAAAATGTTATCAAGGATTTCCTAAGAAAGGATCCATTTTCTTTTCAAAAATGAAGATTCCCATAATTTTATCAATATCACCAAAACAACGATTTTCCAGTTTTTCAGTCATTTTTAAAAACAAACAGACACAGTTAAAAAAATCCCTGATACGTACATGTATATATGTACAGGTACATGTTTTGAAATTATAGTAGCACAAATTTCACAAAGGCTCCGAAACATGTTGAGTAGTTACCCGCTGAAGACCCTTTAATTTATTTGGGCTGATACAGCCTAAGTCAAAATTTACAGAGGAACGTGTGCAATATAGACAATAGTAATTCCATATATATACAGGTTAGACAGGGACAGGTTAGCTTATGGAGAGTAAAGAGTTCGAACTGCGGAATAGGATATTGACTACTAGGAAGTGGTTCTGGGCAAAAAGACACAAATACAATTTTATCGTTAATATTTTTCAATAAATACCCCAAATTTTACAAAGACACATTTTTACCAGCAGTACTTGTGTTCGTACAACTTCTGAGTTCCATCTTTAGTTCCAGCAGTCAGAGTCTGCAATTAACTGAAGTACAGTGGTCCCACATTTGAGAGACCACCCCCAGTGGCATCCAAGGAGTGGTCACATAAAGCAGGTGGTCTCCCAAAAGAGTTTTACTCTTATACCACATGCCCAACAACCATGAACCATCACTTTGAATTTCCATCCACAATTTAGATTCAAACATGATTGGTGCACACTTAGACCTCGTTGCATCTGGCAGTAATGTTCATTCACTTATTGGCATAAACAGTTTGAATTTATAATTTAAACTGGCTTTGACAATTTATTTTGCCAATTTTGCACACAATAGGTGAGTTTACTTATCTGAAACGGGAAACTTATCTGTGGGTATTAGAGTGGTCTTTGGGGTCATTTTGGGTGGTCACTGGTTTTCACAATTCATTTTGCCAATCAGGTGGCCTCCCAAAAGATGTAAAGTATCATTAGAAGGTGCTTTTTCACAGTGAAAAAGGTCCATGTTTCTGTGATATTTGGCCTGAACGTTAAGTCAGGTTGGACATTACCTTAAAAGTTCTGCCATGCAAATTTGTTTGATGGTGTAGCAAAATAATGGTGTCAAATGCATTTTAGTCCAGTGCCCTTAAACAGGTTCCAGAACACAGCCAATGACATCCTGCCTGCCACTATGATGTCATATCACTGACCTGAGAGCAAGCTTATAATAGGGTTGGTCCTCAACTAATGCCCTACTCAACATTCATATTGAATGTATATAATGCTTGCACGGTAAACAGTCCAGTTTCAGTATATCAACAGCAAAAACTTATCAAAGCAATACAAACAAGGAACAGCCCACACAACATGATTACTACATGTATAATTATCTATGTCGCACATCATCTTGTATGGTGTTGTACGCTCTTCACACAAAAAAATGCTTTATGACTCATGTTTGCATTAATGTCTGTGAAACATATAGGCCTTGCTAGGTGGTCTTTATTGGCATTGTAACAGGTCACATGACAGGCCACATTATGACATGCCCGAGCTTCCCTTAACGCAGCAGGAGCAAGGCTTTCCAGCTGCAGGGAATTAAAATCACTGACTTTATAGATCTAGACTCACTGCTGTATAGGAACATTGGATGGCATTTGAATACAAAAGTGAGGCCAACCCAAAATTGGTACAAGATCTACATACATGTATATAATTATTCTTTAACCTGTCTGTATTCTATAGATTCTGAAAAAAAATGAAACTTAGGTATACCTGAACATCCACATATTTTACATGTCCCTTCATATTTTCAGGTTTGTTTTTTTTTTAAGTATTGAAACATGTTAGGAGTATGTTTACGTGTACCTCTGATAAGGACATGACCTAGCTGTACCGTGTGTATGGTGTAGTGACTCTCATTATTTTTAGCATAATAGACCACTTTATAGCCAATAATTTGTCAAAACTTCAGCAGGCAGAACAACCCCCTCAGAGACCCAAAAACCATGTTTTGTTGCTCCACCCTCTAACAACATTATACCTGTGTGTAGTGTTTCCCCTCAATGTTGGCAATTCTGTGAGCTCTCTTTATCAAGGGCCTTTGGATGAGGGCAGCTTTCATTTGAGTGAAGTACATACAGAGTGGGAACATTGTGTGACATCCGACCTTGGATTCGTCACTTTATCTCCTAAATGGACACCTGTCCGCCAAGCCACACACCTGCCCTCACACTTGACCCCTGACCTCCTGTCCCTGAGCCAACATTATAAAATTAATCATCCTCATACAACACCAATTCTTTCCACCCTGAACTTTACAGATTATAATGACTGTGATGATAGTGGAGGACTTTGTTTGCTTCCTTTGAGACACCACGGCAAACAAATTCATTCTTTAACCCTTTGATCTCACTGCTTTATGGCACGAGTCTTGATCTCGCTGCTTACATAATTTAATTCTCTGCCACATAACTGTGTATATGTACCATGCCATCAGCAGTGATCAGTTTATCTTTTTTTTTTTTTTTTTTTGGCATGCCTCATGCTAACATTATTAATATAGGAATGCAGGAGATAGTTTTTGGCAAAATGGGACCAGTTTTCCTATAATAATTGTTCTTTCAATTCTTACTGTATCAGCTGTCATATTTAGACAAAGACCAAATACACATGTATCAGAGACAATACAAAGCCATGCACCTTTAACATGACCCACAGAAACTCACATCTCTGTTAACGCAGAACTTCTGTTTAATCTTGATAACTGAATTTGTATTTTCCTACAGTCTCATTAGAAATGAATGGCCGGGGGACGCCAAACACAGAATTAAGTAGGCATGGCCTATATGTAGTGTGATGAGCTGGGACAAGACTGTCTGCTGTGGAATTAACCCTGCAGATTCCACGTGTTCCCTTAAACAATATCTGGTACAACTCCACCCAATTCACCCAACAAATATCTGTACATTACCCATTTGGTTATAAAAACCCAGTGATGAGTTAACTCCTAGACTGAAGTTCACTTGCGTGTCCACATTGCAATGTTGCATGGTTTTCCCCCAAACAACAAAAATTAATTTTAAAATAATTTGAGGTCTCAATAAAATTGTATGTTCTTTGAAGCTTTCACAAAATTATCTGAGATGTAAATGTACACTGCATGTACATTTATAAGCACACAGGCCTAGTTCTCTGGTGAATGTCATTAATAAATATCCACATTTGGAACCTATTATATATGTATTGGCAGCCAGATCAGTACATGTATACGATAATTACACTGTCTGTTACTTAATTGTACTTATCATGCAGGTGAACACACAACAATCATCCTTGTAATCCAGCTCTATGGCAATCAACTTTTTGACTTGATGTACATGACTGTATAGGTGCATCAAAAGCCATGCAGGACAGTCCTGTACACAATTAAAGGTAAATGTTGTATGTCACAATTTTAAAGTCAATGCTTACAAGTCCAAATATAGCAATGTATTTAAAGTAACAGTCACTCCCTGAGAGGCCTGCTTCCTGCACAGATCATGCAGATGCTCAGTCTCCCTGCGTAATGCAGTAATCCTGCTTAAACAATATGGAACAGACAGAAAGGGGTCCTAAGCTCCATGATGGAACTGGAAGCAGAGTTCACTTGTCTAAGTCCCCAGCCACGTACTGACAGACTTTCAGACAAAAAAGATCACGAAACTGGAACAAAAATTGAGATGTGTGTGGGTGTGTGGGGGGGCTTTTCATTTTTGGTGGGATTTTTTTGTTGTCATTTTGACCCAGAGGCAAATTTCCGTCAAAACAGCCCATTAGTGTGGGCTGCTGCTTGGTGCTTGTATCCACTCCCAACCCTTGCTATATATGGTTTTGTGTGCAAGAAAAAATATTCATAACATAACGGCTAATGCCTTAAAACCCCTCGGCTGCCCACAAAAGGGATCTGGTTTTCCTCACCTCGTGAGCACGAATTTCGAAGTAAATTGAGCCGGATGACCTTAAAATTGAGTCAAGGTCATTCTCCTTCAAACTTGAGTTCACCTTTCAAAAGGGAGATCAACTGTAAAGTTATGTGATCCTAGCTTATTTGGATCTTCTGATATTCCTTGCAATTTTTTTTTAAAAGGATTGACCCTGGTGACCTTCAAAACAGGTCAAGGTCATTGTCCTTCAAACTTGAGTTCACCTTTCAAAAGGGAGATCAACTGTAAAGTTATGTGATCCTAGCTTATTTGGATCTTCTGATATTCCTTGCAATTTTTTTTTAAAAGGATTGACCCTGGTGAGCTTCAAAACAGGTCAAGGTCATTGTCCTTTGAAATTGAAGTAAACTTCAAAAAGGGTGATCAACTAAAAAAGTTTATGATCGCAGCTCATCCGATCCTGAAATAGCATGCAAAAAGAAGGGGCATCCGGAGACAGAAAGGCGCATGGATTCACACAGATGCAGGCGATACATATAGCAATACCCCCCATCCTATATGGGCCAAGGGCTAATGAAAATGACCTGGGAAGAGGAACTACCTGCTTCCAGCTGCTGCACAAGTTAAGGAGTTCATGTACACTGTGAAACATGATGTGCCCATCTTATAGCCCCCAAGTCTGTCTGTTTGTCAATATCCCCCATCTTATATGGGCCAAGGGCTAATGAAAATGACCTGGGAGGAGCTACCTCCTTCCAGCTGCTGCACAAGTTAAGAAGTTCATGTACACTGAGTGAAACATGATGTGCCCATCTTATAGCCCCCAAGTCTGTATGTCTGTCTGTCTGTATATATGTATGTATGTACGTACATTGTATATTTGTATAAATCTATGTACATGTATGTCATGTCATGTCAAAACCTGAGGAATTATCATACACTGTATGTGCAAGTAGCAGGTTTAATCTTAAAAGGCCATCCAAGTGCACTAGCATTATGGCCTACAAGAGGGAGATAATTATATAAAAAACATACATCTGTATGTGTAGATGTACACCGATTTATGTACATGATGGATAGACAGACAGACAAACAAATTTAGACAAGTAGCCGCTGACGCTAGCCATATCCCCCGCCCACAGTAATCATGGTGGTAAATACAATAACGAACTTTGTTAATTAATTAATTAATGGAAGTTATTAGCCACACAAAACATTGCCTATGCACACCTACTATCTAAGGTCTACCCACCATAAAAAAATCAAAGGGCTGGCATCAACAATTTAGAAGATATGGCCCGGACAAAATTTGTATTGTATCTTGAGCTTGCTTAATGAACTTTGTTAATTAATTAATTAATGGAAGTAATAAGCCACAGAAAACAATGCCTATGCACACCTACACCTAAGGTCTACCCACCATAAAAAATTCAAAGGGCTAGCATTAATAGTTTAAAAGATATGGCCCAGACAAAATTTGTCTTGCTTAACAAACTTTGTTAATTGATTAATTAATGCAAGTAATTAGCCACACAAAACAATGCCTATGCACACCTACTACCTAAGGTCTACCCACCACAAAAAATTCAAAGAGGTAGCATTGATAATGTAGAAGATATGGGCCAGACAAAATTTGTTTCGGACGGAAGGACGGACGGACACACGGACAGTGCCCATCACTATATCCCCTTGCCCACTTCGTGGGCGGGGGATAATAAGATACACCAACATGTCACCTAGGTCCAATACCTTCATTTTTACCTAATAATTTCATAATAAGATACACAAGTCTTATCACTTTGCATGACCATGATGAAATATTAGATTGCAAAGACTGCAAAGGATTATTACTAATTTACATTATTTTAAACATATGTTGTAAAATTATTGAATAATATATTAATAACCAGTAAAAACTAGATTGTATGATTTATGCAAACACATTCTTGAGCCTTTTTTTGAAAAACAAAAAAACTAGAAAAGAAGATTTGCATCAAAGCAAATCTGTCTGTGCCTTCAAAAGTTGTAAATATTAAATGTTACAACTTTTGTCCTTTTGTACTTCACATTCCATTAAGATGGTTGAAAATTTCAAAATCCAAATGACCTTGACCTTTGACCTTTAGGAGTCACATGGAAATTTCAAAAATGAAAAGTGTAACAATATCTACAATTTAAGCCCAACATTAACCAACTCATTTTAAATTGACCAAGTTAAGGTTAGATGAAACTTTCCAAGGGCAAAATGACCTTTGACCTTTGACCTTTAAAGGTTACATGTTTCCACCAAAATGTGCAATGTTGCAATACCTACCATTTGAGTCCAGCATGGTTAGAATTGGATGGAAATTGGCTGAGTTATGACTGATGAAAATTTCAAAAGGTCCAAATGATCTCGCCATCAAAAACTGACCTTGAAATTACCTTTGACCTTGACATGACTTCTACCTGAAGTGAGCTTTGACCTTTAAAATGACATTTTGACCTAAAATTGATTTTTGACCTTGACAAGACCTTTGACCTTGACATGATCTGACATTTGAGATGACCTTTGCCTTGCTATAAATGTGTAATTCCTATACACTTGGAACAACATCCACTATGGTATAGACGATATTGAAGGTTTAAACTTTAATTAGCTCTCATTTACACAATTTTGAAAATCATGACCTCTCATTATAAAAAAGCAAAGTTTCATCCATAGAAGTATAATTGTGCCAACCTTCTACCTTTAATAGTCTCCAAGAAAAAGGGTGGACAATTTTGCTGGTGAAGGAAGGAAGGAAGGAAGGAAGGAAGGAAGGAAGGAAGGAAGGAAGGAAGGAAGGAAGGAAGGAAGGAAGGAAGGAAGGAAGGAAGGAAGGAAGGAAGGAAGGAAGGAAGGAAGGAAGGAAGGAAGGAAGGAAGGAAGGAAGAATTTTTGGGAAAACAGTATGTCTGTGTTAACACACACATAACAAAACTTTGTTTCATTTAATGTTGTATCCTGTCGTCTCTGATTGACAAAGTTGAGCCAAGGAAACGAAGTTTACTCTAAATAAGCTTCACCTGCTGTTGTCCAGATCATACATCTGTGCATGGCTCAGATCTCAAGATATACATGTACTACAGACTGACATTGTCACCCTTCCCTACAATACATGGCTAATCACAATATCTGGTGCTCAACTTTAACATGGCCATGTACGTATTGTAATGATACCAGAACATCTGAAATTGAGGCCCATTTTTCATTTTCAGCCTTTGACCATTACAGTCCCAAAATTTGTCAGTCATTATTAATCAGAAATGGATAAAAATGTCTGTGACCTATGGGAGGCAAAAAATTTATCCATACATCTCAATGTGCCCCTGTGATAGATTGAAGTTAGTTGGGAGGGGGGAGCATTTTCTCTTTTTTTTTTTTTTTTTCTTTTTCTGCACAGTGGAGAGATGGGTGGGGTGCAACAGAAAAATTAATGTCCTGGGGATCAAGACATACATACGTTTCACTGGATGTCCTGTGTCAAAGGCTAACTGGGCCAGCAGATAACAGATCAAGACAGTGCACACTTGTCCAGGTACACCAGACAGCATGGTCTGACACCTATTATAATGATGGACGTAATAACTGTGACCTGTGTGTGAGTAATATCATCTCATCACCTGTATCTGCTTACATCATAAGTATAATGAATATATATATGTTAACATACATGTCTCGCCCCTAACAGTTGACCTCTTCACCTCACACCAAAAAGTTAATCTGAGCAAACAAATAACATACCATATGCACGTTATAAAGAATTGCATGCATAAAACAGCTTGTTGATGACTTACATGTAGTCGCAACCAGTAACATGCAAGACATGACACAGTCCTCTGTTAAACATATCAACGCTGTAGACACGTACTGTAAACATATTAACCCTATAGACACAGTCACCTGTAACCATATTAACTCTAGCAGGAGAAATAACGTGCAACATTTAAATCCTTTTTCAAATTCTTATAATCGACACCGATGAGCTGATTCAAATTCTGAAAGCAAAATACTGTACAATCAGAATTTTCCGCCAGGAATAAATATTCCCCAATTTTCCAGAGGAAACCCAGCTCAGGAAGTATTAAACTTGGGGAAAATTGTAGCAGATTGAATGTTGAATGAAAACCTGAATAAAATCAGGAAAACAAAACTCGTGAAATTCTGATTTGGAGTGTATTCAGGAAATTTTGTGCTCGGGAATATATAAATGATTATACAGTAAATAAAAGAAGCACATGATTTTGTATTATCAGGGACATGTCTACAAGTGGCATTATTTAAGTCCTTTAAAATCCCCCCAAAACACAAGCATTCAGCTTATCAGGGCAGGTGTTTCGGCAAGAATCCAAGAATACATTCGCGTAAAGATTCTCCTAAACTTGTCTTTCTTTAAAAAGAAAATTAACTGACAAAAATCCAAACAGATTCTCGCAAAATTTTGGGAAATTCTGGCCCTGCTGATATGAACAGCAAAATCAATAAAGTAGGCTAAACTATTATTGCAAAGTACGTGTACTTCCACATGAACCTTGCATGAGAATGCAATTATTCTCGCCACATTGTGCATCACGCATTAATTCTTTATCTCATATGCTCACAGCTGGCCCTTTATTTTCCTCAGCCCAGGGCATCACGACCATGTACATAAATATGTAAAACAACTGGACATTCAAGTCTCCTAAAAAGAGGGTAATGATTCTGTCCAGCACTAATGTTACATAAAATTCAGGTGACCATATCTTTATTACAACAAACTTGAAATGAATCACTTTTTTTGGCATTGTCTTATGAAAGTCTTAGTTTGGGTACTATGTGGTGGTATTTAAGGCCTTGCTTGCGATACTATGTGTTGGCAATAATGCCCTTACTTATTGTATTATTTGATGGTAACTTTAGGGAAAAAAAGTGCTATTGCCACCAGGTGGCCAATTTGGTCTTGATTTCTGCATGGGGCAGGCAAGTACCCACAAATTCTTATCAGCCCAGAAAGAGAGCAACACCTCACCCAATGGTACCCTAGTAGTTGCAGTACTTTAGTCCTTGCTTTTGGTGTGGTTTAGTGGCAATGAAATCTTTGTTCTGGGTATTGTCTAGTGGTAATTAAGTCTTTGTCTTAGATATTACTTGGTGGTAATTTAGTCATTGCAGTGTTGCCATGTTCCTGATATAAGACTTCACGGTACATACTAGTTCAGGGGCAAGTCAAATTATCCTTTTCTGAACTTGTTTTATACAAATTTAGTAGTTCTATGTTTGGTTTAACAAGTATTCTTTATTCATATTGAAGTTCTGCATCTATAAGCAAAGCTTCATTTATTTAGCTAATGTGTTGACATGTTCATACATTTTTCCATTATTGCATGTGTTGTTTTTGCTAAATATTTAGCTTAGACAAGGAGTGGCTACTCAGAGAGAAATATATTGGTACAGGCTCCAAAATATGTTCTGAGTACATGTAGTTACCTGCTGTCAAGACCCTTTAATTCATTTGGGCTAATACAGTCTTTGTCAAAATTCTACAGAAGAATGCAACAAGAGTACTTCAATATATATGTATACATGTATATATCTAGGTTAGATGGTGACAGGTTAGCTCTAATATAGAGGGTAGAGAGTTTGGACTATGGAATCAGGTAATGACTACCAGGAAAGCAGATCTGGACCAAAATACACATATATACACAATTCAGGGTTGACCCCCGGGGAAAAATTTAAACTCTGCCTATTTGTCCATGTTTGGAAGTAAAGCTGTTTCCAGCTGCACCACCAAGGCAATTTGAGCCTAAAACCATAATTTTGTTTCATTTCTGACAAAATACAGTTTTACAGGGAGGTCTTCAACTTGATCATGTTGAAAGCTTCATGGGCTTTTTAAACTTCATGGTCACCCATGTGACTTTTCATCCTTCTTACAAAAATATTTTATACAAGTTAACATTAGCTACATGTATTCAGTTTAAGTTCCGTTACTGAGGTTAGCACATTAATAAATTGTTCTCATGGCTTTGTGGCGTTTGCATGCTGGTGACAACCCTTTGAATATCAGAACAAATTTTGTGCTGTACATTATTCATTTTGTGACTTTTTTTATCTTCCTTAATAGTAGAGAGGCATTTAATGAATATCATCGACTGAATAATGGTAATGGGTTAACTTCCCTCCATGTTGATTAAGTACAGTAGTCTGTATATACCACACACTAGTGACTTGTTTTGGCATTTCAGGGCAGTTCCCAGTGTTGCACAGTGTTTGTCAGCATGAGACAACGTTAGCTGGCATTACAAATGCTAGGAAACGCCGACTTAAACTCTGGGAAACACCAAAATCCATTTAAGCATTTTGGAGCTCAGCATTAGCCAGCATTATTCGGCCTTTTCCAGCATTTGGCACCCTTTCAATGCTGGCAACAGTTGGGAAATGCTAGCTAACAGTGGCTAATGCTGGCAAAGACTCTGTAGTCCTCTAAACTAGCAAACTCACTGGGATACATGTAAAATTTGAATTCAGTTGAATGGGATGAAAGGGATCTTGGGACTATTGTGCTTGTATAGAAATACAAAACAAAAGGGTTCTAAGGAAATTGCTTATGCTGGGGAAGTTAAATATTAGGTTATATTTCAAAGTGTCAAACCAAGAAGGGTAGAGAGACAATGGAACTTTAAAACATCAAAATTTCTTCATGAATCAAGTACATGTAACAGACGAAGAGTAAAAGTAAGTTACAGATAATGTTTGAACAGGTTCATTGTCAAAAATTCTGCATGTTTTCCAGATTTTACACTCTGGCTGGTAATTGGCTATTAAGGAGTAAAAATCGGCTGGTTTTATGTCACACTTCTTGGGCACTGACTTGCAGATTTTTTTACTCATAGTGAGCAGCAACATTTTATTGCTGCCATTCTGCAGCTTTCTTCACGTCAGTTTAATTTTTCAAGTCTTTTAACTATGTTAGTAGGTGTATTGTTAAAATTGGACAGAGATAGGTGTCTATTAACAGCTGAATGTCAATTTTGACTGCCACTGAGCACCTTTATATTTTTGGCCATATACTAACATCATGGAATTTTAAAATCAAAGCTAAATCTTGACCAGAGTTGGTCTTTAATGTACTCTAGCACAAACTAGTTGTATTCCAACGGAGTGTCACAACCATGTGGAAATTAATTTTAAAGTTTCTCATCCCTGCATATAAATTTCCCACCAAAACCTCTGACCTTTGTCACTAGGCAACAGTGACAATAAGCTGCCATGATATTGGTGTACTAATGGAAAATGAAGGGTATATGCATAAATTATCAACGCCTGGAAATAAAGATTACCTATTCCAAACATATGGCAACCCCTCCTTGTACCAGACTCACTGTGTTTGCAGAACATTGTCAGAATCACTACTTTTTGAACAGTTAAGTTTTATCTCGACTGCCAGCTTAATAATCTCTAGCAAGATATAGATGTAACATTTCATGTTTGATGCACCTTTGTTGCTCCTCTAATTTTGAGTAAAAGAATTTTTATTTATCTATTTATTTATCTTTTAATTCATTTATTTATTTATTTACTCATGTATTTCTTTATTATTTTCTTTAAGTTATCTTACACTCAATATAAATTGTATGCCTTCCCCTGCAGGAACCTTATATTGTATTTCAACTGACAGTCTGGTCTGTTCCTGACAAAAAAAACAAGAGGGCTGTGTGAACAGCCCGTGCCTCAGCTGCTCTTGACATTCGTCACACTGGCAGCTCTATGAACTTGGGAAAGGATCAAGGACACCATGCTCTGAGTAAGTCTGAACTTTATAGAAGAACACTTAAATGTGCAACATCAAAGTTCAAGTAGTTCTCAAGTTATAATGAAGAGTAAAATTCATGTATGTTGCACTGTGACCCCACAAACGAGGTCAAGGTCATTCATGTACTAGCTGTCTCAGCATGACCTTCATGCAGAATAATTAACATGTGTAGCTAACTCAAAACAGATCTCAAGTTATAAAGTAAACAGTAAATTTCGTGTCAGTTGTCCTGTGAATTAGCATTAGGATGCCCATTGACTTGCATAGTAATCAACAGGAAAGCTGCATTGAACGATAAGTACCCGAATTGAAAATCCTTGAAAATTAGAAATCCAAAGCAGTGCCACCTAGTAAACAACTGTGTGACCCTTCCACAACAACATTTCCATCACATTTCAGCTTAATCTGAGGGACGGTTCTGCGAACAAGTGAAAAATAGCAAACCATACAAAAAATTCATCAAAAAATTGCAGTGCCACCTGGTGAACAAATAGGGAACTAGGTGTCCCCGGGAGTGTCTATGTACGATATCAAAGCAATTGGGTGAGCGTTTTCAGAGGAGAAGAATTTTGAAGGTTTGCCCCCCCAAAAAACATAAAAATTCTTAAAAAATCCAAAAATCAATAGAGCGTGACCATTTGAACTCATTTGATAGAGATCCACCCAAGGCATATCCCCACCAAGTTTGAAGTAAATCTGGTCAATATTATTAAAGTTATGACCATTACAAGAAATTCCCATGTTAAACTTTCCTATTAAAACTTTTGGCAGGTTTTGTATTAAAGTCTATCACAAAATAGATGAGTTTAACTTTGAAGTAGTTAATTATCCTTTCCCGGACAGTAATATTTCCGATACTATTGGATATAATACATTTTGTCACAAATTTTGAGATTTGGTCGTATTTGTTCTAAATTTCAGGACTTTGCATCAAGAACCAAATTTATTTACAATAAACTTGAGTCAAGAGGATTCAAAGGTGTACTTTTGATCAAATATTTCTACAAATTTTGCTGTAAATATCCCGAGATGGTTAGAAAGTTTGGCTTCAATAATTTTAGAGATTTTAGACTTGCCTGTTTTGCTACTTAATTTCATCTTTTGACACCATTATGTTTAAACGTTCACCTTTCGGACATTTTAGGCTAGCTTGTTTTCTGTTAGGTAAACCCCCAGGGGCTACAGGTAGCAAGAAGCGGCCTACGACAGTTACAAGCTTGCCTAATTGTACTTGATATCTGGTTAATATTTTCATTGCATTCTTTTGACATAAATACAAAAGACTTCCATTCTTTTCTGACTTGCCCTATAATTCTACTGTTAACATCCAAAGATTATTAGAAAGTCTGGCTGCAATAATCTACAGTTTTTAGACTTGTCTGTTTTGCTACTTAACTTTATCTTTTGGCATCTTTCTGTTTTAATATTCACTATCAGACATTTTAGGCTTACATGTTTTCTGTTAGGTAAACCCCCAGGGGCTACAGGTAGCAAGAAGCGGCCTACGACAGTTGCATGTTTGCCTAATTGTACTTAAAACCCTGTTAAGAAAAATTGTTTTGATAGCATGTTTTTGGCATAAATGCTAATGACTTCCATTCTTTTCTGACATGCCTAAATGCACATTTACTCACTATTAAAAAATTACTCAAAATTGACAGTATTTTCTCAAGTGTCACAAACCTGACACATTAAGTTGACACATTGACTCAGGGTTGGCAGTTAAATAGAGCTTAATTGTTTGAGGAGTAGGTGTCATCATGGAGTTTGTTTTACATCTCTGGTACAGGATGTACATTGTTGCAGTCCTTGTTAGGATTTTCCTTGGTTTGTACAGGTGGTCTAGCTGCAACTGTTTATTTTACAATCACTGGGACTGAATATAATGCCCCAACTTGTTTCCACTTCAGTTAAACATTGGCGGATGGTTTAACTAGGAAAAGCTGTCCAGCTAGAAAGGGTACATTTTGGTTCAGGGGTAAGTCAAATTGTTCTTATCTGAACCTGTACTATGAGAATTTGGTAATTATGGTTTGTTTGACAGGTATTCTTCTTTGATATGAAGCTCTGCATTTTCAAGCAAAACTTCACATATTTAGCTAATTCATCAATTGCCACGTTCATATTTATTCATTATTATGTGGGTTGTCTTTGCTGAATATTTAGCTTAGGCAAAGAGCCGCTACCAGAGAGACGTGTACGCGGGTAAAAGGCTCCGAAACATGTTGAGTAGTTACCCGCTGAAGACCCTTTAATTTATTTGGGCTGATACAGCCTATGTCAAAATTTTACAGAGGAACGTGTGCAATATAGACAATAGTAATTCCATATATATACAGGTTAGACAGGGACAGGTTAGCTTATGGAGAGTAAAGAGTTCGAACTGCGGAATAGGATATTGACTACTAGGAAGTGGTTCTGGGCAAAAAGACACAAATACAATTTTGTAGAGATTTTTGAAAAAAAATCATAAAAAATCCAAAATTCATTGGAACATGACCATTGGAACAAACCTGGTAGACACCCACCCAAGGTAAACTGCCACCAAGTTTGAAGTAAATCTGGATGACGGTTTTGGAGAAGATGTCGAAAATGTAAATGAGCATTAGAATGCTAATTGACTAACATGGTAATCAATAGGAAAAGTGCATTTACCGCAAAGGAGCCGAATTGAAAAAATCATTAAAAATCAGAAATCTGCAGCATTCCCACATAGTGAACAACTTTGTTTGGCCCTTCCAGAAGGAACATATCCACCACGTGTGAGCTTAATCTGAGTGACGGTTCTGGAGAAGAAGTCGAAAATAGTTATAACACACAAAAATTCATAAAAAATTAGAAAAAAATGCAGCGCCACCTGGTGAACAAATTAACAACAAGGAGTTCCTTGGTGTCTTCCTGTGTGATATCAAAGCAATTGGGTCAGCAGTTTCGGTGAAGAAGATTTTTTAAGATTTGTCAAAAAAAAAGAACAAAAAAATTCATTAAAAATCCAAAAATCACTGGAGCATGACCATTTGAACAGAGCTGGTAGAAACCCACGCAAGGTACATTGCCACCAAGTTTGAAGTTAATCTGGATGACGGTTTTGGAGAAGATGTCGAGAATGTGAATTAGCATTAGAATGCACATTGACTTCCATAGTAATCAATAGGAAAGCTGCACTGACCGACAAGTAGCTGAATTGAAAAAATCGGTGAAAGTCAGGAATCCGCAGCATTCCCACATAGTGAACAACTTTTACAAAAATTCATAAAAAATTAGGAAAAAATTGCAGCGCCACCTGGTGAACAAATTAAGAACTAGGAGTCCCAGGGAGTGTTCCTGTGTCATATCAAAGCAATTGGATGAGCGGTTTTGGAGAAGATGATTTTTTAAGATTTACCCAAAAAAGAACAAAAAAATTCATTAAAAATCCAAAAATCACTGGACCACGACCATTTGTACAAACTTGGTAGATACCCACCCAAGGCACATCTCCACCGAGTTAGAAGAGAATCTGGCTGACGATTTTTGAGAAGAAGTCGAAAATGTGAATTGTGGACGACGGACCCTCAAAAAACCTCAGCTGACTGACTTGTCAGTCAGCTGTAGTAAAAAACAAAAAAACACCACATTGTTCCCTCATTCCCTCAAAACCAAAATGTTTCTGTGTTCTTTCATGTCTTGTAACAGACCCCTGAAAATGTATAGTCACAGAATAATGACATGAACAGATTAACAATGTAAAATGCCAGAGCTGGGTGTCTATGAAGAGCTTCCATTGTATATCACTGTATATTGTGTGTGCTGTGTAATGATGAAAAAGAGAAAAAAAAAAAACAGATCCCCATCCCCTTTCTTCCCTCAAGCCACATATCAGCAGAGTGAGCCAGTGGAGAACACTACATGTACAGTGGTACCTGCTCTATGCAACCACTGCCGTGAGCAGCCACACTGCTTTTTGTGGTCACCTTGCTGGGACACAAGAATCAGTTTCTTTGTAAAGCTACCTGCAGTGACAGGTCACCTGCTGTATGTGGCCACTTTTTCTTGGCAGAAGGGGTGGCCACATACAGCAGGTACCACTGTACATCCATACAGGAACCAAGCAGTAACATGTGAACACTTTGTTTTTACTTGCCAACAGAAAACTTTTTGATACCATGATGTTACATGCAGGTCTGTTCATGTGCAGTTTTCTTTAGGTAAATAATATTCAAATTCTTCAAAATTTGCAAATACTTATTGTCACATACATGTCCATGCATTTACCGGACCAGTGCAACAACATGCATTGCTTTAATCATTCCCTTTGAAAATAAATCCATTTCACAGCCTGCACAAAAAACTAATGACGTGCCAGACTCGATGGAGTTAAGCATAAAGAGAAACATTTCCATGATGCAGGCATTTTGCAACTATCCTCTTGCCTGTGGTCACAGCCAGCTCTCCTTCTTGAAGGACAGCCAAATCTCACTAGATAAATGATGCTGACCTTCTGTGCCTGGAGCCATACATGTATAGACAGTGACCTGATGAATCAGTATTAAAAACTTGTCCCCATACATTGGAAGTCTTCCAGCAATAATACAGAGCATACAGAGATGTTTTTGTTGAAACTGGCTGTCACAATCCCCTCAAAAAAACACACAACAGGATCCTGCTCTCTGGCCTGGATGCCTACAGGACATTGTATGCATTGTTAATATTATGATTTAATACAGCAGTATATCATTAATTGTTTTCATTTTTTTTTATGTGTATATGTTGGTCAAACTGAGAAAAATGAAGGTAACAGAATCTCCTATTCACATGATTCATAATTCTCTTCACAAATTGTACCACAGTTTGCTATCAGATACAGCTCGTACAAGAAGTATGTTTTCATTATTGAAAGCTTGGCCATTATAATGTGATACTCTCATACCTTCTATAAAGACCACCGCCCATGACTCCACCTCCTTTCAAGGCCATCCTTTGAAGACATATGATTATACATATATTTGTTAATTTTCCTGCATTTTAAGATCACAGTTTTGCAGTATAAGACCACTTTCCATTGGTCAAGGGGGTGGTCTCAATCACAAGTGCTATTGTAGTCCATTACTAGATGGTCACAGCTATAATGAATGGGTTTCCAGCAACATTACAGATAGCAAAATGTATGTTTGATAAACATTCCTTAGCTGTATATATCAAGGAATGCACCAGTCTTATGCATCAAGGATTGCATCAGCTTCATGCATCAAGGGAGGTACCAACAATTGGGTCACATTTTCAGCTGAATACCCAGATACTTGCTGATTCTAAGCACTCCTTGTATAGGCAATCACTCCACTACAATATGCATCCATACAATTAAACGACTGGCAGTTGGTTTACATAACATGTGTTTAAAGTGAATCTCCCATAATATTTCCTGCTTAAATACATTATACGTATATAGGCCTATAGTTTAAATTTAAACTTAGGTTCTAGGGGTGGAGTGGGGGTGGGGGACTCACCACCAATTTAAGATGCATACATGATGCACACAGTTCCCTACAATTCCTGATGATCCTTAGTTTGTATCAAAATGCATTAGACTGTTTGCGCTTTTTTCATTTCTCTTCTTACATTATGCACTTATGTATACAGATATGTATCAACATTGGCACTTTAACTGTACACCCTACATAAAATGTACAATATACATGTTAATATTGTGATCATATTATAGATCCTCATGAAGAAAACTTTGAATGTTTCAGATACATGTATAATACATCTATGTTAACAAATGTATATGTTACATTCTACTACTACTACTACTACTACTACTACTACTACTACTACTACTACTACTACTACTACTACTACTACTACCACCACTGCTACACTGTACTACAACTACTTCCATTATGTCAACACATGTACAATGTACATGTACTTGCCACGGTAAGGGTTCCAGGTTCCACACTTGTACATGTATGTCCACAGCCAGTGGGGATGATTGAAAATGCTTTCTAACACTAACAGTCCTCCTGCCAGCGTTAGCTAGCATACAGCCCTGGCATTCAAAAACAGTACAATGTAAATGCAGATCTCAATAAACAGCTTGGATTGTACTCCATAGTGACACCAACTTGTATGTGCACTCTATCTTGTGTGTTTACCAAAGACTTGACTTTTTGGACCCACATAAAAACACAGGGAAAAGTCCACATATTTTTACTCTCTCGTGCTTCATGAGTGCCAAGAACAAACGTTGACATTCTGATAGTCAGCATACATGATGATGTGCATGCCTTAGCTGTACACAAGGCCTGAGGCATGCTAGCTAGGTGGCCATGCCCCCTTTTAATAATACACATAAAACTTGCACTAGGTTATATCATGCACGTAGTAGATGGCAATCAAAAATGCCTCAATTTCACACACTCGGATATTCAAATTTTCAGTCTGAAGAGAGGCAAACTAAAATTTCAAAATTTGGTGAAGAGCGTTCTGGTAAAAAATGTAACAAAAGCACAGATGGGTTTATCATATACATACATGTATATATATCCCACTTCTAAAATTTTTTACTACTGAAATGTGAAACAGCATAGCTTTATGTGTGTATGAATTCAGCTCAGGCCAGGATCACATTGCTGTATTTCCCAAGCAATGTAATTCTTACCTGGCCTGCCAGACAGCGCATCTCAAGTTTATAACTACATACCAATGAAGCGACTCTGTACTGCAGGAAACCTCACTCAACTTAAGCTTTGTTCAAAAAGAGCATGCTGAAAATACATAAGGTGCATGTGACAATTATGAAGTGTGTTCCTTGTTGGGATGTGCAACCTTGCAGCCAATCACAACTGTGGTCTACTGCCTGTACAGGCACATTTTTCTCCAATCAAGTCAATTCCAGACCATATTTCGCATAAAGTGTTTTTACAGATAAATCATAAAACTGCATAATAATTAAATCTCCAGTGACTGACAGATCTCACACACAACTCAGATCATCTGGGTACATGGACACATCATCCACAGCTAAGTGATCAGTTTAAAGTCTGTACACTTTAAATAGATTATGACATTATGTAGGAGTAGGGAAGCAAATATGACAAGGCAAGTAGCCAAGGCAGTAACAGCAAATGTGCGACATGTTTTGACATTGGATATAGGTCTCATCAGGCACTGGCAGGGATTGGAAAAAGCTACGATATCTATAATGAGGGGTAACAATTGCATTGTGTAGGAGTAGGTGCAATCCTTATACACTGTAAGATGCTAATCAAAGCAACTGGGAGCTGAAAAGGAATCAACTCTGTGCAAAATGTTTTATGCAAGAAAGAACTTGCAAGACGGTAAAGCTTACTTACATTGACAGTTAAAATGCATGTCTAATCCAGTGGTAAATCCTTTGAAGCCTATAAAACTAAACGTTCTAAACTGTGACACTAAATGTCACACTTTGTACTGTAAAACAACATTACTATTTATCATGCACATTAATCATTACTTCTTTGATGTTAACAGGTAAAGAGAACCAATATATACTCAAATAGAGTGACAGAACGTGATATTTTAGTACTGGTCATACAGATACCAAGTATGACATAAGTGCAGCAATGACCAACCCAACTACGATGTCAGGTTGCTCAGGAAAAGCAATCAGTGCATGTTATATATATATATATGTAACTGGGCCGAGGCATATGATGTTCGGAAGTTGGTTACAATCATCATTACTTGTGTCTACAGATTCATTTGCATTTTCTTTTGTAACTTTGGTTGTCAAGTGGCTACTCAGCATATTGTTCCACAGGCTGAGGATCCCTCAGATTCCCCTTACATGTAGTCTGCTGAGCTCACAGGTGTGCACTCTTCGTGTTTTTTAACAAAATCAGATGTTCATAGGCCTACACTGGCATATTGCCTTCCAACAGCAAACTCAACTACAGCAATAGACCAAACAACACAGTATTTTCCTATATCATGTATATGGACTATGAAAAGTCAACTTTCCCACATATTTTGAGAAAAACTGACACAATACTACACATCAAAAGAACTGTACGGATTTTATTTTCCAAGCCCAGTAAAGAAAGCACTGAATACATTTTTGTACACTCTGTAAACTTCAAACATGTCGAAACCTATTTAAAATGTGCAGACTTATATACACCCATAACGGTATGGTAAAAAAGTTGCAAGAGCTTACTAGCTAGAGGAACTTGCAATTTCAGAAACTACATTGTCATAAAGGAAATTATATGTTCGGAATGAGCGGGACTCGAACCTGCAACCTTTGGCACCAGTCGCCCAGCTGAATCAATGACAATGCACATTATGGTTTATTTGGCATGGACTATGTGTGCTTGCCTACATATAAATTAACTGCATAAATATTTGCCAATTGATAAATATTCACACAATTATAACGTCAGATGGGACCATTATGATAGCATACATTGTCTGCAGTGTATCACCAGCCACGGCAGTACCTGTCTATGAATGGCATCCATGGTACACTGCCAGGCTGCTGTCTCAATGTCAATCACACCTGCACAAAAGCTTCAAACCTTATGCAGGTTTCCTTTCTCTGTGTCATAATTACATTACCTATCTAATTCCTGTACCTATTACTTGACCTCTGGTATTGACCAATCACATCAGTTTCCTTTGGTATATATGATCTCTCTGAGATCCTATCCATTCCAAACTTTTATCCCATCAGAAAACTATTCTCTGTATGTACATGTAATTACATTACCCGGTCACTACATCTGGTATGATCTCTCTGAGATCATATCCGCTCCAAAATTTCATCCCATAAGAAAACAGTTTTCTATATACATGTATATATGTACTCCCCTAGACTTAAGGCATGTGGTGCCCTCTGGCAGGGGACCCCCCCTCCCCCCCCCCCCCCCCATATTACTTCACCTCTGGTATTGACCAATACATGTATCACATCAGTTTTCTTGCCAGCTTCAGCGTCCAACTGGTTTTTCACTCCATAGATTGCTTTACACAATTTTGGTTCTCATTGTGGCTTTTAATCATCTGGTCTAATCTATGTCAAGTTGAAGTTTATCATGTTTATACACTTATATGCACTAAGTGTGCTTATAAATAGACTTAAAAGTTTACAGTTCCATCCAACATTCATCCTCTGTGCACAAGTCTCTTGGGTGGTGCAATTCCAAGTTCATTGTTGCTGACAAAATTGTGTCTAGTGATGGTTTTGGCAAACGGGATGCCAAAGGACACACCATGGCATGTTGGGACACTCATCAGCACTGTCGTCATTGCTGGGAGTGCATTCGAGGGGTCAGACACTCCCAGACTCCCCTGCAGTTTTGCAAGGACTGGCACCCAGAATACTGGCAAAAGGCTGCCAAGGCAGACCAAAAATTTGAGCGGAAGAGAAGGAAGGAACAGGCTATGAGTCAGGCTACTTTCTGTGGTGTTCAGAAGTGCAGTTTTCTTTTCACAAAGCAAACTGATTGACCTTTAGATGTGCGAGGTCACATCCCTTCTGCAAGTTCACATCTCTCCATGCAGGCACCTCAGCCAAATCTTAAAATCTGCATTCATGTTCATGTATATATACAGTTTTCAGAGATTGTGTAAAAACAAGTGCATTTCTGTACTGAGGATGAATTTTAATTTGTCCATCGAGCAAAGGAAGATGTAACTGTACTTTCCCTCACAAGGATTTCATTTGCCACCGCTGATATGTTCATATTGGAAAATTGCCCTGACGGGATAATGTCCATGATCAACATGGCCTGATTGAACTTTAGGGGACCTGAGCCTCTATAAGTGAATCCTATTACAACGTCTATATTCCTAGATCCAAGCGAAGATTATTGAACCACAGGCTGTACGTAGGGTAACATTCCTATCGTATTTGTGTCTTTTTGTCTAGAACCACTTCCTGGTAGTCATTACCCTATTCTGCAGTCCAAACTCTTTACTATATATGTTTTTATCGTAGAATAGATGTTTGCGCTGCAGGCAGTGTCATTAAAATATAAAAAACTCAAATTTATTCTGTGAAAGCATGAATGGAATTGACTTGTGCGTCCGCCATTTGTATATGCACCAAAAGACTTTTGACATCCATATGACCCCCAATGCAACACCAGAACTCGAATTTAACCAATCACGATACATTTACTAGATTAGCAATGTGTGTGTGTGTTTACCTTCACAAGACAGGTGCACCTGGTGCCCTGGGATATTCCTATGGGGAGAGTCTCAGCATTTTCTTTCTTGTAACTTCTTTCTTTGAAATGGTTAAGCAACATTTTTATTATTCATGATCACATTTAAAATTACATGTATATGATATGGTCTTTATTAGCACTTGCAGAAGCCATTTTGGATCATCGGCAGAAACGCAGATACTTAATTTACATGTTAGGACCGGTCAGAAGTCATTCCAGCTAGGCGATTTGTGTTGCGAATGATTATTTAAAACACATTCTGAACTTTCATGAACAATGAACCATTAATTGGACTATAAGGGTTCAGCTAGCTGGGTCCCCCACGATCAATACGGCCATCAACATGATCTCCCAGATGAGATAATGTGGTGGCCTTTCTTTCCACTGATCGCCCAAGTTGGGGAGCATGGGGGATGTTAAGTTGGCTGAGGTTGACAAATAGCTAAAAGAAGTTGATTGAGAGCATGACAGCTGGCTGTTTGCCCAGGCCTGGCTTACAGATGGAACAAGTACAGAGACATATATGTTATCATGCTTCTAGTTCAGCACCACAAACAGCAGCTTTGTCCTAGCCACAGTATTACACCACACGAATATTATGTAATATACATTCTTAATACTCTCATCATTGCAATACATGTACAGCAAATCTGTGCTTGAAGACCCTGCATAAATTACATATGGCTAGATCTCTTCAGTTGATTAATTTGTAGCATACCGGTATATACATGTAGGCCTTCATGCATGTAGCATATCGGCTTATATATAGTTCTTTTTATATTATGAGCAATTAAGGATCAGGTGATGAATGTCACTGTTAATCAGTCAATAATATGTTTAGGCTTGAACATGCCACACCTATACAGTACCGATTTCGCATTCGCAACATCCCATGCTAGCAAATAATCTGGCATGCCAGAAATTCTCGCCGGCCAGAATCAGATGCGACTAGCCAGATGCGAAAACTGAGTTGTGCGCAAATTTCTGGCACGCCAGTTCGTCTTGCTAGAAAAATGAGCACGCTCACTTCGCATGTAGCACGCTTGAAATGTTTCTGGTCTCAACCATTTACATGCGTGAATTGTTTCTGGCATCGCATGCCCGCTTTTTCGACTGCACTGACAGCACTTTCCGCGAAGCGTACCACCGAGAGAACAAACGAGATTTTTGCACTAAAAATATCCACCATGTTCCAAATGAATATGCGCCCATGTTTGTGATCTTGATGCACGGATCGTATCATGACGTATGTCATGAGACATTGAGAGGAGAGATGTTTTTTGTGAGGAGCTGTTCTTCAAATTAGGTTATTTTCTTGTAGGACCAACCTTTAACTCCCAGCACACCAGTTTCCAGTGTACTAGAACTAGCCTACTAGAACAGCGTGTCACTCAAACTTTTGAAGTGGCTGATTAAACTTAAAGGTAGTCTCAAATTCCTGGTGTTGTTTATTTACATGCAAGCACGCACGTTTTATTGTCGCGAAACGTCAGTTCTTGTCGATGGCTATTTCGATTTTGCGTTAAAAATGAATATTTTCCTTCTACGATGATTTAAATTAATGATCGGGCCATCGTTTGCGACAATTTGAATGATGTAACTTTGCAAAACTGCCACGCAAAAATAGGGTGATTTCACGGTCTCGATCTTTTTTCCGTCTACCCTCCACGGTCTGCATATCGTTAGAATGCAGGGAACCTAGTCTATTTTAAGAAAGCTCTCCCATTGGCTGAAACAAAAGTATTTTAGGGGAAACCCCGCCAAAACTGCTTCAATTTCAAACGTCATTTTAGTCGGAAACTACCGAAGACAATTCTCCGGAATATTCTAGGTCAGTCAGGGGGCCGGAATCGATCACATGGTGTTCGCCCTTCAATCAAATGTGTCATTTTTCAACCGATGATCTGCAATATTCGCTACCTCGTGGTGTGAAGTCTTGCTTGTGAAAGATGGGCGACATTTGTGTACACACAAGTGGCGATTACGGACACTTTATTAAAGCAAGAAACAAAATTTAACTCTGTAAATTGGTCAGAATGATGACATACTACCAGTCTTTGCGTACAAGAGAGCAGACTCGCTCCACTTTTTTCACGGAAAGAGAGTGAAATACGCCAGCTGCAGGTATAAAACATGGCTCGGGTGAAAATACAGCTGCCGCATGTGATGATACTGTTGATAGTTTATCAGTGACTGCGATCAAGTGCGTTTATCGACTGTTTACTGCAGCAACAAACTCTACCACCATAATTTAATGACAACATTGACACGCGACCGATCTTAAGAAAAATTAAAGAGGAACCATCGTCCGTGACGCTAACCAAGGAAAATGCGGGGACCGGAACCCACGCAGTTGTCTTCACACAGTGACTGTGAGTGTGACACAGGCTTGGCCGTTTTGATCAATTCGTGATTGAGATAGATAGGCCTATATTCATTTTGTTAGGGTGTAGGACCGTGTTTTTGTTTAAATTGACAACGAAACCACATAGAAATGTAGAGAAGGCCTTACTCAACAAAAGTCATGTTGATCAGTTTGCATGAAATGCAGGAATAAAAAAGTTACGGCACTTTCAGCCCAGCACATTGTGTATTGTGCAAAAAACAAGAAAACCTGCCGTTGTTACGAAGGTCACGTGACGAGAAACGAGACCTGAAGCGAAGGGGAAACAAAGATAGCGAGCGAGGCCTGTTGCTGGCACGCTATTCCCAGTCGAGGTGAAATACCTTTTCAATCAATTCGCGTAGATGAAACGCAACTCGCACGGCTATTTGGCGTGCCAGAAATTTGAGCGTAAGAAATTGGCGTGCTATTTGCGATGGCACATCTAGACAAAAAAGCTAGCAACTGAGCATGCTCAAATGTGGTGCGCAATGCGAAAATGTTTAGCTAGCAAAGGGACCCATATGCGAAATCGGTACTGTATTTACTCATCCTTTTTGCTACTGAGCAATGGAATTATTGGCCTTTGTCAACTTATAAATTAAATACGAGAAAACACCAACCAAGTCCAGGAGCTATGATGAGTAAGAGGAGAGCCTCCCCCCGACATGTTTCGCCCTCCTCGGGCTTCCTCAGGGGTAACTTACATGGTTTCTGCATTGCTAGCTTGGACAGTCATGCTACAGTTATAACACGACTTGTCATGTCAGGAAATGCAAACGACAAATGGGATTTGACTATAATGTCTTAAATGTCATGTTCTGTGTATTTAGTATCATGTACAGTGTATCTCATGTCCCATAAACCACATCTATACACAACACATTTTAATGAATCACCAAGAGTGCTGTCACTATCAGATCAATGCACATCACATTCATCTGGTCATGCACAGAACTACCTCTGCAGAAACATGATTGGGTTGTGTCTAAATTTTGCATATATGTTGCACAGAACCCAGTTCATCAATGTGCTGAAAGTATTCCACATTCATAAACTCTCCTCTGCAGGATAGCACTTTTAAATTTACTTATTAGTTCAAATCAATTTTCTTCTTTATTCTTAGTATGATTCAGATTCAAGTGACCACAGCTGCAAATCTTTTACTTCTGGTAGATTTACTTCCACTTTAACTACAGATTGAACATTGAAGAAATGCAAGACCATTCCAAGCCAATACAATGCACAATAATTTATTTTTTTCTTTATATTATGAAGGCTTTGTAAGCCGCATGACTCTGTAACCATGGGACAAGTCAAAATCCAATCAGCATGAGCAGAGCAAGTCAAAACCTCAAAGCACTAGCCCCCGGGCAATCAATTTTTTCTTTGTTTTCTAAATGACATTTGTATAGGTGGACAAGCATGTTTGAATGGAGAAGTAGTAAAATGCCAAAGCTACTGGCCCTTAGGGCTAAAGTAGATAAGAAGAGGCCTCTTTTTTTACATATGATCTGGGGAAAAAAAAATCAATAAATTTGATATCCTTCAAATGTCAGGTTTGAACAGGTGTCTACAGTGTAAACACAGTTTCCTCATTTAGAATCCTCCCAGCTGCACAGAATTAATAATCAAGCTATAACAAACAGTCATTCACACTTCAACCTATTTTAGCAGATATACATCGCAATAGGGGTGAAAAGTACTTCTTTTTCTGAATCTATCTTAGTCCACAAGTAACTGGGCCATACATCAACAAAACCCAGAGAATGTCATCTGGTACAAACAATATTAGTCTATGCACATGTATGTTTCTACACTGAACAGGGTTTGCAGTATCCCTTGTAGCCTGTGCTCAGATAGTCTAATCAAAATTAAAAGTGACCCCTTCGCCTACTGCCGCCCCAATCTATATTATTACAAGTTTTCATCCTTCAGCTAGCTAAAGTCTAAGGATTCAGGACAACACCTACATGTATCAAGGCCTAACCTAGTATTATTAAACATCAACCTAATAAGAGTTTACATGCATTTGTAGGTTGTAACCTTCCAGCCTATGTTTTTATGCAAGGACAGCACATTGGCATGAATTAAGTGCCATTCAACTAATACAGTCACGATGCATGACCCCCTGATAACCTGAACGATCCTTCTTGACTAATTTCCAGCCAGTTATGAACATCTTATAACATTTGACTTAACACTTCCTGCCACCAGAAGTTGGAAATGACTCTCCTCCCGACCCAATGCAGTGTGAATTCTGGATTTTCCAAGTTTGTTTTCACTTGTGAGCATCCATGAAACATGGAATGTGATGCTTTTTATATGGTAAACCACTAGTTGGTGCCTCCACTTCTCTCTTGCCCACAGAAAACCAGCAAAAGGTACGGAATTCATGCTATCCTACTTTTAATATTCAAAACATGCTCTATTATTTTAGTTACATACAAGTACAGCTTGGTATGAAATTAATTTGCTAATCCAGGGCACTCTTAATGTCCACTAAATAACTAGTACTGGTTTTGGTGGATTGTCATGAGCTTTAAAATTATATTTAATGGGATCATCTTTCAGGCATTTATCTATAGATAAAACTGAACAGATCCAGTTGGAAACAATGTGGTGTTTGGCCCTTCAACAACACTATTATATTAGGCTGTGAATTCTACCACGTAATGACTGGATTGCTGAAAAAGAATAATCTTTTGTTTGTTATAGCCCAAAATCTTATTGAATTTGAGCTGTGTGACCAGGTTGTATCAATTGTGTGATATCTTAACTTCCTGATTATATGGACTATGCCTATGACACTTAGCATCAAGTGTTTCTCCCTGTGTATGAAATTACTGGACCAAGTCAGCATGAGCGTACCTCTGCTTCCAGTATCTGTTCATATTATACACCACAGCAGTATGATAGCAGTGCAGGAACATCAGTGTTCTTCTTTTTGATGGTTCAGCACACCAAACAACACTGGATACCTTTTCGCAGGGCCTGATACTTATTTTTTATTTTATTTTATTTTTTGTTGTGTTGTATTTTTTTTTGGGGGGGGGGGGGAGGGGGGAGGGGGATCCTGTGTTAATAGAAGCAATGCTTCTATTAACAGAGGATCCCAATGGAAATCCACCCTGTACATATGTTCATGATAATTCACCGTTAATGACTTTATCCAGTTGTGTTAATACTTCTAGTTTGAGTGTTGGAAATAGAGCACCCAGACCAATCTCACACACCACTTCAGAGGTGAGGCAAACACTACCTTGGCATCCAAACCAAAGGTGAGTACAGTCTCATTACCTCACAACCCATGCAGATGTGAGTACATACATCCACTGGTCAGATTTGAACACAAACTATTCAAACAATGAAGACAGGAGTACCAATGTACTCATCCCACAAAATTTGGTGGTGAACTTACCCTTGTACACTCTCTCTGACCCTCAGAAAAGTGTATTAAGCAAGGGCCTTGCCTTCTGTCCAACCCCAACCCGGGAACCTGACATGGGGGAGATTGGTAAAGATATAGATAAGTTCCTCAGACTTTTGAAATGACAAGCTTTCTTCAACAAAGACCAAGTGAATCCACAAGATAACGGTCACATAAGTCCAATTAGACAAGAAAATTTAAGCCAACCGACAGGTTCAGACGATTCACTAGAAACTGAGAGGGCCAACACTGCACCTTTACTTAACAAGGCCTTCAAAAATCCAAGTAATTTCACTCCTAGTGATTTACCGATAGTTGACCCAATATCACCGCATTCTGTAGGACAGTCAAACACCAAGTAGAACAACCTAAACCAAGAATTCCATGTTCTGACTTCACTTACAATGAAAAGAGTCCAGGCCTAAGGAACAGTGTTCAAAAGAACCCTAACATAACTATTAAACAAGCAGATAAGAGTTCGGCAATTGTAATCATGGACACAACTTAGATTACATCAATGAGGTATTAGCAAATTACTTCACAACATGGATCACTACAGGTTATTGAATGGCAGTCTCACTAACACACACAACAATAAAGTTAAAGCATGCCTCAAGGACCTCTTAGAGAACCATTTCATTTCTAAGCAAATTTTCCAATCCTTAAACATTGAAGAACCAAGGGTCCCATGTTTCTACATCCTACCAAAAATATACAAAGGCATACTTCCACCACCAGGGAGACCAATTCTTAGTGCCAATTATAATTGGCCCACAGAAAGGATTTGGGGTCTAGTGGGGCTTTTTTCTCACACCGATAGTACCGTTTAGCTGACACACCTACATGTAGCTACTTCCAGGATACGAATGATTTCACTAACAAAATAGAGTCCCTTCCCCCTTCCCTGAGGGAGCGGTTTAGTTACTCTGGATGAATCATCTTTGTATGTCAAAGATCCCCATAGAGGAAGGGTTAAGGACAGCAGCAGGAGCCCTTGTTACACAACAGAAACTCCCAGGAGAAACCAACCACCAATTAATACAGCTTTTAACGTTGGTTCTGCAACGCAATAACTTTGAATTCAGTGGTGAGCACTTCTTTCAAATTAGTGGCACAGCTATGGGAACAAAAGTAGCCCCGGCATATGCAAATATTTTCATGGCCAAGCTGGATGCCAACAATCTATTAACATTCCCACTAAAACCCAAGGTTTGGTGGTGTTTCATTGAGAATATATTTTGCATATGGACCCATGGAGCAACTTCTCTCCGTGAATTCTATGCACATCTAAATAAATGCCACACCACAATCAAATTCACAGAAGAACATTCTTCTATCCAAGTACCCTACTTGGACACCATGGTCAACTTTGATGAAAACAGCAAACTATATAATACATCTGCACACCCCAAACATTGCAAAACAGCAGGCCCCTATGGCCAACTACTGAGGGTGAAACGAACATGCATCCACCCACAAGATTTCAAGCACTTTGCAGGGTTCGAAAATTCCTATGATCCGACGTTCCGGGACAAGCTAAAGCTCTTCTCGGACAAGTGACTTTCAAATTCAACTTGTCCTGCGGACAAGCTAATTTTTTCTTTTTTTAACTGGACTGAAATTACGTCTGTTTGCATGCACGGCAACATAATGATGAGCAGTCAGAGCCTTCGCGACTGTGTGTGTTAGCGATTACTGTGGTCCGTGTGAACAGAACATAAACACCAATGCAAGCATGTGCGTGGGGACGCCAATGCGCAATAGGTGATGATAATCCCCTGGCCTAAAGTAAACAATCCAGGTTTAAACAATTACATGGTCAGCAGGTGTATTCAACAGGACTTGACTACCTACTGGATTTCTGTCAAAACAAGCAGGTATTTTGACCGTTGCGTGCATACAACGACGAGATCAAAGGTACCAGCAGTCATGCATTGGGGCGTATTGGCTTTCGCCCGTATCGGGGCAAGGTCACAGCACCTCACCGTCAGTCTTATCTGCCTGAACGATGACAAAGGAACATCAAAAAATGTTAAAACTTGCATGGCGAATTCTTGAGCAAATTAGCATCAAAGACAATTTATCGGTGGGCTCTAAAAGTGTTGGAGAGATCATGTAATGGTGCCGCAAGTTGACTTCCCGGCCAAACAAAACACACATCTGCCAGTCGCACGCAAGTGACCGCGTGGAGTAATCTACGGTGAACGGAGCATCATGCTGACTGATCTGTCACACATTCGGCATTCTTCTCTATCCCCCTACCTTTGTGTATTTGCCTGTGACTCCAAATAATTGTTGCTATAAAGACTGGAATCTTTATTTTCGCATGCTGCAATTAAAAAAAAAAAAAAGCTTCCCGTTTGTGTGTTCCCTCTGTAAATTACGGCATATTCACACATGTTCCCTGGGCGGAAGCCATGATGAAAACACTACAGCACGAGCCGCGATTGGCTCATTTTTGCATGTGACTCAATTGACCAATCGGGTGATGTGTTGTGCGTCAGGCCACATGGCCAAAGCAGCTGTTTGTGTACAGTTGCAGGAATGATGTTGACGGTGCGCACGCTCGATTTCTGATTTGAAATATTAAAATTTTCGTTTGAATTTGATTTAAGAACACCATTTATTGCGAGGAACTTGCCAATACTGTATACGCAAATTTACCACGATGTACCGATAGCGTTCATGGTAGGTATGCAAACGATAAGCATCCCATCACGGCATCAGAGGCAGCGAGAAAGGATCCTGAAACCAATGCAACTATTTTAATCGTTATTGAAGTTTAACCGGGATACGGACTCCTATCGTCCCAGAAATTACAATGTATTTTTCATCGTTAGTCACCCCATGCAAATAGCTTACTTTTTTATTTGTATTTTTAATGTTTTGCCAGTTTCACTGTTGAACAGTTGCAGCTTGAATCGTAAAATTTGACATTTTTGTGCGAGTTTGCAAGCGGCAATACGCGGCAAATATATTTTAGGGTAAATGGTTTGTGTAAGCCTTAGCATTGTGTTTGAAAAAAACGATGTTTATAGAAGTTTTATCAGGACAAGTGGATTTTGTATGCGGACAAGTGGATTTTGAAATTTACTTGCCCTGGGGACAAGTGATTTTTTAAAAAATTGTCGAGCCCTGACTTTGCCAATCAAATCCTCAATTCCTATAAAAACAACAAACTTTTCTTGATCACAAAGTGTCACCCTACAATACCCCCACTCAAAAAAATTATCCTGGACAACTGGGCCTCAACACAAGCCTCGAGATTTGGTGAAGTCCTGGGGAACAAAAAGGTGGTTGTAGGGTACACGAGAACTAAAAACCTCAAGGATATCTTGGTCAAATAGCATTCACAGAATAGATTACCCTCAACGCCCACCATCTTTTTTTCCTCAACTCTGATTTTTTTTTTCTTTTTGAGACTTAACAGATGCCATAATATGGTGTAACTGCCCCTAAAATTTCATTAAGCTGTGATGAATCCTTCTTGAAATATTACGGAAACAAGATTGTCCACTTGTGTGCCACTCAGACAGCCTTCAAATAAATACTTCAAAAGTTTCATAAATTTGAAAATAATAATAGATAAATGGTTTTCAATAGGAAGGTGGTCCATTATAATGTGCATCTCTGATAAAAATTTGGTGAGGCTGCAATATATCCTGGTTGAGATATGATGATAACGTCGTCCCCTTATGCGCCACTCAGATGGCCTTGAAATAAACAATTTAAAACTTCATTTAAAAAAATAATACTACAAAGAGGATGCTGGTTTTAAATGGGAACTTTGCCCATCATAATATGCATCTCTGACAAAAGTTCGAGATAACGCGGTAACATCACCAGGGTTGATGCCACTCAGATGATCTTCAAACAAATACATGTAAAGTTTCATAAAAAGTTTAAAAATAATTAAAGGAATCTGGTTTGAAACAGCAACCTGGTCCATTATAAGGTATATCCCTGATAAAAATTTGGTAAAGCTATGGTGAATATTTTGTTTGATATATTGTGGTAACGTCGACAAAACTGACGGATGACACAGGGGATGATAATACCCTCTGGCACTTTATGTGCCCAGGGTAAAAATTAAGAACTAAATATCCCCCAGCCCCACACGACACAAATAGAGCAGACCAAAATGATCAAAACCCCTACAACACGAATAATTGCAGGTACACTACCCTAAGATTGATACATCTGGTACTGTGAAAAGCACACACAGGGCACACATACATATGATACAGAACACCACAAGGTGGTCCATGTAAACGTAACAATCTTATCTACCTGTTAACATTCCGCACCTGCAACAAACAGTATGGAAGTCAAACCTCCAGAGCCCTCATGGATAGACTCATGGGACATTTTTATTTCATAAACAAAAAAGATTTGCAACAACCTGTTCGCAGACATTTCGGAGGGATGATCATGGAGAATTAAACTAAATTGAAAATCCAAATTCTTGAACCCATTTCAACACCCTCCCCCCAAAGCTGAAAAAGACAGGAACCTTAAGACTCAAAAGACAGCATTTCTGGATTCACCAACTCTGCACCATGGAGCCTTTTGGCCTCAACTTGATGGGAAAACAGGCATACTTGCCTCGTAATATGCAAATTTTTTTTACCAGGTCTATGCTTGTTTCCCCATCAGTTTTCAATGCGACTGAGGGATACATGCAACTATTTCTTTTTAACAGGTGCTACAAAAGAAAGTCTACAAAAGGAAAACTCCACAGTTTTATCTTCCTCCCACACCACATACAAACACATTCATATGACTGAAAAATCACTGGATTTCAATAAAAGAAGATCAATAGTTATA
>OZ026616.1:48346785-48506785 GCA_964020975.1 Hermodice carunculata | reverse complement strand
TACATCATCTCTCCACCATTAGGAGAGTACGCCGACGTATCAACATGTGCACGACACACATGTACACGCACTGCATAACATTGGATAAGTGAGTGAGCCCTATGGTGAGTACCAACAAATACCCACTTGTGGCATTTAGATACTCCACCATATCAAGTTACATTTTCACACCACACGGTAGCAGATACCTACCCATGCTACGTATGCGTTCCTGTATATACATGTATATAAATAGTGCTAGCAGCCATTCAAATTTCAGCACTTACATGATGAGACCTACCTAGGGTCGAAACAGGTGGCACTTCTCACTGACTAGTGCAAGATACCTTTGTTTTGTTTGAACTTTTTTTATATCAAAATAGTGGAGCTTAAACTGCATAATGCTTACATCATAAATTTGTAAGCTGTATATTGATGATTAAATCAAAATATTGTGAGGTTAAGCCCAACACCAGAACAGATGACTTTGCTCAAACTACATGTAAAATTCAATTGAAGATGTAGAATAGATTCCCTTTGTTATGACAAGTTGGAAATAATGAGCAGTTCACTCAAAAAAAAAAAAAAAAAAAAAGTTTCACGAGTTAAGTACTGAGACCACCAGGTACATGTACTTCATTACTGTTACATATAGGTTTCCTAAGTTACTTTATACATTTAAAGTGTTTCCTAAATTATTTTATACATTAAAATACTTTAAAGAAATTAATGCTAATCTGAGTAAAAATGTTTGTTAAGCTACAGTTAATGTCTCTAGTCATTGTCTGCTACTGTTGTGGACAGAAGTGTGCATTACAATAATAGTGTGTGTATTTGCAAGTGTTTATTAGGTCCCCCTTCTGTACACAAAAGTGGGCAGTTTGAGTTTCTATGAGTCCCTCTGTTTTCATAATTACTTTTTTAAGTTTGGTAGTCTGTTAATGGTTCCTCTAATTGTTGATGAAATTATTTCTGTCATTCTCCATGTATGAGAATACAAGACGCTTTATTTGAGACACATGTCTCAAATGAGGTGTAATCATTGATTTGCAGAGCAGCTTGAAAGTCATTCAGTCAATATTATATGAAATGATTAGCTCAGTAGCTTTATTGATAACTCTTTGTAAGAGTTCCTCAAGCTTCAATAGTTCTAAGGCATTCATATGAACTGGGATGCTGTGCTACCACCTAGGCTGCAGCAAGGAACTCAGCAGAAGGAGGCCAGATTCATGTACACACTAAGCAGAGGAGTACCAACTCAAAAAAGCGAAAACTTTTTAAAGAAAAGTCATTCCCTAGTGTTAAAATATACAAGATGCTCAAACTACATTGAAAAGTGGATTTATAAGTATGTAATGTACATGGTATGTGTGCCTTCATCATGACAGATGCACGATTCTGTTGCCTAGCAACAAAGGGCACCACAGCAGATCTGCAGTTGACAGGTAAATATGAATGCCTCTATTAGAACTCCCAAATCCTTTTCCAGTATACACATGATAAATTTACTTCCTCTCTCATGTTAGCAATTTTTTGTAACCATAGTCAGAAAGTGTTTTTTCCTGTTCTCGAGACTGATCAACTATAACTCATTGGCTCAAGTTTGTATTTTTCTTGCTAATTCACTTGCCTTTCACCACACTCAGGCACCCCTCTTGACATCTGGATACACTGCTAGCCAGTCTATCTGACTGAGCCACAGAGCATACTGTTGAAATTTGTGAGTGTAATCAACAAGAGCTAAGCACTTTCTCAAAAGTAGATGCAGAAACACTACACTTCGAGTTGCCAACTCTGTGAGTGCCAACTACATCTATGGGTAAATGTTCATTTCTATGGCATAGCCTCAGTAGGACTGTGTGAAGGGACTCCCGGTGTTTAACTACCATAATATATTGCGTCTTTTACTCACAAAAAAGACAAAGGAACTCTTAACTATAATTCTGCCCTTGCATCCAAAAGACTCCTTAAACTGACATTTGTTTTGGCAAAACAGTCCTATACCAGAATGCCCAGATTGGATAACATAACAACATGCTCAGTTGGGGTCTTCATCATCCACAATTCTTCACTTTGTTTACTGCAAATTACAAAAATTACATGAGCCCACCACATTAATAATCAGGCATTGTAAACAGCCATACAATTTTTTTTTTTTTTTTTTTTGGTATTACAGAAATGTAAAGTTGCAGCATATTGTAAGCTGTGTCACTGATAAAAATCAGTTTTTGTAAATGGCAATATTTACACTTTATTTTTGATTAAATACTTTCTTTTGCAAATCTTTTAAGTATACCTTTACAGTAACTTTGTACCAGGACACAAGTAACCATGTATAACCGGAGCATGAACAATTTATTTGTGATCGCATTATGTAAATTATTAAGTCAGTACTTGAACTTTTTACAAGGACTGTAATGTTGATTTTTTTTCACAGGTCAGCAAGTACCATTCCACTGAACCAAGACACCAGCAAGTACCGCCACCTAGGGACAGACTACCCAGTGATTATCTCACTCAGGGTTAAATTACCAAGTATTAATTTGGGTGTGAAGAAGGCTCATGACCATGTATTCATCGAATTGCAAAAACATCAACAACAACAAGCCCACCACAGATACCATCAAATCCTCACAAAACCAAGAACTATGTATCTGATGGAAATTAAGGACCAAGCATCTTACATAAATTTATGATTACAATTTGTCAGTGGTTCGTATCTACAGGCAGAGGTGCTAGGAAATCAGTTAAAATATGAATACAGCTTTCACCAATTATTGACGTTCCTAGTAACTGTAAATTTGACATGCAGGCTTTCCCGCCCTCCTCCCTTCCCACTGCCCCCTACTTCCACCCACTAATTCACCATCATTATTGGCTACTGCTCACAAGGCAGATATTGCTTCTGTTGTTCGGACAAAAGAATGACAAGTCATACATGTAACTGGCCTAGATCTATCTTTCCAATGAGTCCTAATCATCCATTCACATTCTGACAGGAGTCAGGTCAGGACACCGTGACTGACACAGTGACAGCTGAAACCACGAGACTGTCAACAGTCAAGACGCAAATAACAACAGCAGGCTCACGTTCCCGTCATCTCGCACTTTCACCCAGAAGAGCAAGTAAGGGCTCAGTAATATTTACCAAGAGCACGACCAATACTCACTGCGAATATATCGAGTGATTTACAATCTTTCTTGTCACTTTTGTCGCCTAATTCTGATCTTATTGTCATCAGCTGGTTAGACGTGCAGTTCCATGTTTTCATTGTGTTGTGGTAAATATTACTGACGTCACTATTTTCTGCAGTGCCTATCGCAGTCCCCTGGCGGAGTCTGCACGAGTGACGCTAATACGCCAACACAGCGCGACATCTGGTGGATAACTAATGAAAAGTCCAACCCACATTTAAATATGGGCGATAACCATCTGCTGTTACTGAAAGTCGGAAACGTTACATCACTACACAAAAGAGTTGTTTTTAAAAAAGTGATAACAAACTCGCCTAATCTGTTGTACTCTTGCTGATTTCCTTGATGATCATTACAAACAGATGCTCTGAATAAATCAATGATAAATAATATTTAACTTCTTCCATATGTTAATAGCAATACTGCCAAGTATATATATTATATATAATGTGTTCAGCAGGTGCCGGTAGGTATTTTGACAATGCCATTGTCAATGACATAAAGACAGTTCAGTGGAGAAGAAACTCTTAGCATGATTACTATGTGGATTACACACTCTTGACATAAACCATAATCTATAGCACATATTATCAAGAGCGATACATTTTTTGTCATGATTTTTTCAGTGGGTAAAAGTAAAAACAAAAACAAAAACTGACGCACATTGATACGTTCAGCAAGGGACAAAATAATGTTGACATGAATATTTCGTACGTGACACTATTAACAGCATTATGGCCTTAATTATTTATCAAGTTGTACTAATTTACAACATAAAGCTCGGAACATATTTTTGACGTGATGTGTTCAGTTGGTAACATAATTTGACATGTGAAAGCAACAGTAAACTAGGAAAGATGATTTGCTGCATAGCAAATCAGTGCGTGTGTCTTCAAAGCATATTGGTATAACAATGTACAAATATTCCATAACACAGGAGTAGAAGTTGGAATGGCATCTCTATCTATTATAGCTTGGAAGTTATTCAAGATTTTAAATTTCTAATGGTGCTAATTAGCATAATTTAAATTGCTACAACTTCTATTTTAAATTCATTAGGCGCGCAATGGTCAACAACCCCCTTGTAGAAGTTGGAATGAAATCTCTATCTGTTATAGTGTTGATGATATTCAAGATTGAAAATTTTGAATTCTGCTAATTAGCATAATTTAAATTGATACAACTTTTGTTTTATATTTATTACATGTGCAATGGTCAACAAACCCCTAGTAGAAGTTGAAATGACATCTCTATCTATAGTAATTTTGAAGATATTCAAGATTTAAAATTTCAAATGCCCCTAATTTGCATAATTGTAAACATCTTCATTCCTCTGTATAAAATGGTCAAACTCCTTGTATGGAGGTACAATGATGCAAAGTTTGGAGTTTCTATTTACAACAGTGTTCGAGAAAAGTGTCGGACAAATTTGCTGGTAAAGAAAGAAAAAAAGAAAGAACTAGGAAAGATGATTTGCTGCATAGCAAATCAGTGTGTGTGTCTTCAAAGCATATTGGTATGGCAATGTACAACTATTCAATAAAACAGGAGTAGAAGTTGGAATGGCATCTCTATCTATTATAGCTTGGAAGTTATTCAAGATTTTAAATTTCTAATGGTGCTTTTTTACATAATTTAAATTGCTACAACTTTTATTTTTAATTCGTTAGGTGATTAAATGCTAATGGTCAACAACCCCCTAGTAGAAGTTGGAATGACATCTCTATTATACTGTTGAAGATATTCAAGATTGAAAATTTCAAATTCAGTCAGAAAGAAAGAAAGACAGACAGACAGACAGACAGAAAGAAAGAAAGAAAGAAAGAAAGAAAGAAAGAAAGAAAGAAAGAAAGAAAGAAAGAAAGAAAGAAAGAAAGAAAGAAAGAAAGAAAGAAAAGTGTGTGTTGACACACTCACTTAATGATAGAATGCATGAGCAGGGATCTTGAGCATTTCCTGGACTGTGAAATTGTATATAAATAATGTAGCCCAAAATGTTTTCTTTAAGAGCCACTGAACTGACTAGTGTCCAAAAAGAAAACATTAACTTATAATTAAATTACCAAACAGACATAGCCATTCAATCAATGCAGCCAATGTTTATATGACAAAATTAACTCATTCAGTGATAAACCCAAAGGATATGCTCTTTGCTAATTCTTTCAAATTTGCATTGCTAATACAATGTGTGAAACAAATAAAAAAGATCAGAATATCACAAATTATGAGCAGATATTATATTCTATTATGATTGTCAGAAATTTTAAATCAGAACCCCCTAATTCAAAAGATAAGAATACTCAGTATATCCCTTTGATACAAATTTTACTGACAGTAAATGAAGACTTCTGTCCTGAATGAGTCAAGGGATGCCTCATTTTCAAAGGGTCATTTTGATGTCACATCTTGTAAAATATATACCAGGATTATGGCTTGTTTACAGTTTAATTGAGATGTGACACCCCTGTAAAAATGTCCCACAGGTCTTACGATGTTGATAAAGGCTGTGGATTATGAGTGAAATCTATTGGGGGTAATAAAATACTCATAAACTTACGGAGGAAAGGGTAGGGTTTATTTTGATGTGGTTACACTTGCCAGGACTTTGGAATACGCTGGCCATTTGATACCAATCATTCACTGTCACTGGTCATGGGTGTTTGGTGGGGTGGCAGACACATAGCAGAGCCAGCACCACAGCTATATAACATATTAAAGATTTAAAACTTTAATTAGCCCTCATTTACATAATTTTGAAAAGCATGACCTCTCATTATAAAAAGGCCAGACTTTATCTATAGAAGTATAATTGTGCCAAGTTTGGAGTTTCTACGTGTTATACTTTTCAAATGAAATGTCGGACAAATTTGCCTGTAAAGAAAGAAAGAAAGAAAGAAAGAAAGAAAGAAAGAAAGAAAGAAAGAAAGAAAGAAAGAAAGAAAGAAAGAAAGAAAGAAAGAAAGAAAGAAAGAAAGAAAGAAAGAAAGAAAGAAAGAAAGAAAGAAAGAAAGAAAGAAAGAAAGAAAGAAAGAAAGAAAGAAAGAAAGAAAGAAAGAAAGAAAGAAAGAAAGAAAGAAAGAAAGAAAGAAAGAAAGAAAGAAAGAAAGAAAGAATTCCTAGAAAAACAGAAAAGTGTGTGCTGACACACACACTTTAATGAAAGAAAGAAAGAAAGAGAGAGAAAGAAAGAAAGAAAGAAAGAAAGAAAGAAAGAAAGAAAGAAAGAAAGAAAGAAAGCAAAGTGTGTGTTGACAGACACACTTTAATTAGTTCTAAGTAGGCCTGAAATATTTCAAAGCTATATACAGATGTACATTAGGCTGTCAGTTTCACCAAGCATTAGCTTGCAAAGATTAAAGAGAAGTGTCTGATGATACCCTCACGATAGTTTGCTTGGTACTTCCATTGAGATTAACGTTAATGTGGGACAAACGTTAATATGGGACAAATTTTTAAATATTTTCTGTATTAATTTTTTGTATTACATAGAAAAGCTGGATTAAAATATTCGTCTCTTTCCATTGATTACCCGGAGAGTTTGTGCGCTCGCTTAGGGGCTTGGTGGACTTTGTGACCATCATGTACGTGTCCAATAGGAGGTATTCATATTAACTTAGATCATGTGCTGCCACCATAGACTGCAGCAAGGAAATTGTCTTGAAGAAGGGCAGATTCATGTATCAAGCATGGTCAGTTAAGCTTTTCTGATAAAAATTACAAATCCAGAAAGGAAAAAAGCCATTCACCAAGTTTCAAAACATAAAAGATACTAAACACATTGAGAACATTTCAGTTATTTGGTAGAAAAAGTGTTGTTTAAGGATGGTTAATTTAGATTAGTCGTACATGTGCCCTCATCATGGTTGGAGCATAATTCCGTTGCCTAGGAACCGAGGGGACCAGATTAGGTTTGCATCTAATGTAGTAAATGTGGGCACCTCCTTGTAACCATCCGTGTTTTCCACATGAAACCATATTTTTTTTTCAAAGAGCACATCCAACAATTTTTATTCTGATACTGGATTTACAATCTAGAATTAATCAGGAGGTAATTAAATTTTTTTATTTAAAAAATATCAAAATTTGAAAAAAAAATCGTTTTTTTAGATATAAACAGAAATTATTATGCTAAATGAATGAACATATTATATATTTTCCAAGTAGGCATTAGATGGCCGTTTGCTAGAAATTACAATATTATAGAAATTTTGCAATTTTTGTTTTTAAGTCTCATCTAACTAAACACTTCTATAAAACATTCGGTTAAAGAACAACTTGCTCGCTCTCTCTCTCTCTCTCTCTCTCTCTCTCTCTCTCTCTCTCATATATCATGCACCTGGTACGATGTCTGAGGGGTTTTCTTTTTGGGGGGGGGGGGGTGGATCATTTGAATGACTTAAAGCAGTCAATTTTATCGCTTGACACTTTCAAGTGTTCTGGTAAGTAAAGCAGCTTGACCATAGTTGTCATTAGTGGTTTTAAAAAGAAATATGTGTGTAGACAAAAATGATGTAGAGAAAAGCTGTTAATCCAGTATACAACTTGTTACTGAAAAAGCTGGATCATTTTTTGCAAGAAAAGCGGCAGCCAAAACAGGCATAATATGCCTGTGCACGCGTACAGCGACATGGGGCATGCAAGGAAAACCACACATGTAGAAGTTATTGCTTTCCTCCAACTTTTATTTCTCTTTCTTTCCTTCATTCCTTCTTTCTTTTTTAATTGTCGTTCGTTTTTAGGTACCTCGTGCAGAATGGAGACAATCGCACAAAGAGCGATCTGCTGTAACTTGCGTCAAGCGGCTAATGAAAAAATTGCATTGCAGAAATTTATGCCCTTACCTTCCCAAGAAAAAGTTTCACGTTCCGCTTGGAACAATGGTGCATGTGGGAGTCTTGTTCATCTGTATAAAACGACCTATTTGCACATAATTTTTTTTTCTTTTTTTTTTTTGACAGAATGCACACGAGATAGCCCTTTTCACTTATAGTTTGCACAATTTCCTGTCGCCGCCCACCCAGTCGCTATGTTCCTTCGCCCTTGCATTCAGAATTCCTGAAGTTCAAGCGAAGATTACACCCCAAGAAGAAAGCTCCGGATTTCTGGAACAATATTCATTGATTAATCCCCTTCTCCGCTTAAGACTACTTGCAATATATGAAATCCATCCAGATAGCGGCGGTGGGCGGCATACACCGGCGGAAGGCTGTCTGCCGCCGACCACCGCTGTCTACTGCTGAACTGCAGAAGTTTCAATTGGATTATAGCGGCAGACAGCGGAGGTCGGCGGGTTTTCTGCCAAACACCGCTGTATATACCACTGGCTGCCACTGCCTGCCACTCTCTGCCGCTGTTTACCGCCGTCTGCCGCCCAAATGCTGCGTACGCCACCGAAAAAATTATAGTGATGTCTGTAATGTTTCCCATGATACTGTACTGTATATTATGCTTTAATAAAAATGCTACCTATACCTAATTTATAAGTTACGTGTTAAAGACAAATAGGATGCGGATGTATCAAGTAAATCCTCTGAGTCAAACGCAAATGGTAACTGTGTGCCAAAGCTTGACAGGAAAAGTGTCAGCAGAAATGAGACAAGCGCAACAACTTAATAATGCTCTGAGTCTGGATGATAATGTGATTTGCAGACAGCAGCTCACATGATAATTTAGTTAGCAGAACTAATGTGACCGGAACTTGCTGCTGTCCCAGTCCAAACCTGGCCCAGACGTTCGAGAAGTTATTAAACAACTGTCATAAGTGCCAAGCCAATGTTAACTCGACAGCTGCATGTACATGTAGCCACACACTTACCACGTCCCCTCAGATGAAAATAAATGGATACAAGACATTACAGAGAGAGAGAGAGAGAGAGAGAGAGAGAGAGAGAGAGAGAGAGAGAGAGAGAGAGAGAGAGAGAGAGAGAGAGAGAGAGAGAGAGCAGTCTGTAAAGTAACCATGAATTTAGCGGTCCAGTCTGACCTGAACTGTAGATTCAAATTCAGATTCAGAATGTTTTTATTTGACCCAAAGAATACAATGACATTGACATTGATTAAAATATTTAGGTAAAGACTTATTTACTAATTCATAGTAAGATTTAAGCTGTATTTAAAATATCTCAAGTTTTTATAATTGTAACTGTTTCAAAATAGGTTCACTGTGAGCATCATAAGTTCTTCTACTTAAGTAATTCTAAGTGCTTTCTTTTGTAACTTCTTTCATTGACGTATTTGATAACCCTAGTTTAAAATTGCATAATTAAAATGTGGTAAAATAAGTGAAGTGCAAAGAGTAATAAATATGTTTAAAGGTAGAAAATGTTTTAGCCTACTTAATATTCCACCTACCTTAGAGATTTTACTGAGATATTGTTAATATGGCTATTCCTATTTAAGTGTTTATTAATTATAAGTCCCAAAACACATAGTAGATATATATACCATCCATATACAAATCTGGTATAGCAACCTTTTTGAGGCATATAAAATACCATGAATTTTTTTTTTTTTTTAAACATTCATTGACAAGCAATTTATTTTAGCCATTCATTTACATTATTAATTCATTATTTATATTGGTACTTAATTCAGTTTCAGGAATTGTTTTGAAAGAACTTAAAGTGCTAGATAAAGTAGCGTCGTCAGCATGTGTCAAAAAGATTACAAACATTTGGCAAATCATTCATATATATTATAAAGAAATGTGGTTCACGAATAGATCCTGGTGGGACACCTGTAGTAATTTTTTCATTCCAGGCTTAATATTTTGGAACTGAATATATTGTTTTCGACTGGATAAATAACTTTGAAACAATGAAAGGGCATTACGAGTAATGTCATAGTATTTTAATTTATCTAATAGTATGTTATGGTCCAGAGTATAAAAAATTTTGATAAATCTAAATAAATATTAATTGGTGTTTCTCCTTTGTCCATCTCTTGTACTACTCTGTCAACTGTTTCTAATGCAGCAAGTCCAGTTGAATGTTTTTGTAGGAATCCATACTAGCAATCAAAATATAAATTGTTATTATAAAATAATTATGTACTTGACTAAAAGCAACTTTTTCAAAAATTTTGGAAAAAACAGGTAAAAGTCAAATTGGACGATAGTTATCTAATAGAAAGTTATCTTTAAAAAAAAAAAAGGGAATACCCTTTCCAATTTTTAATTTTTCAGGAAATATTCCAGAATGTAGAGACTTGTTTACAGTGATTGTTAACTTTTCAAGTATTATTGGTTTTATTGATTTTAATAACTTAGTTGAAATAGAATCATAACCACTACAAGCTTTATATTTCAAATTGTCAATAATGTTACTGATGGTGTCTCCATTAATTTGTTCGAAATAAAATCAGGAAACAGTTGGATTTCTGGAACAATCTTTGTAAGTTTGGTTGCTCTTATATGCAATTTCTGAAGCTAATTTTTATCCAATGTTTGTAAAAAGTGAATTAAATTAATTAGAAATTGTATATTATCAGACAATATTTTTCCATTATTTGGAAAGAAACTGAAAAAGTTTTCTCTTGATTTTTCCTGTCAAAACATCTGTAATAATTCCCAATGTTTTCTTCACGTCATTTTTACATCTTTCGAACATGGAAATATAATAGTCATATTAAGCTTTCTTGATATTCCTTTTTAAAATTTTATTAGTTGTGTTTAAAAAAAACTTACGTGATTCATAGTCAGGAGTAAATTTTTGATGCGGGGGGGGGGGGGGAGGATCCTGTATAATTTATCTCTATGAGTGATAGATTTTATTAGACCCTGTGCTATCCACTGTGATTTTTTGTGTTTGTGTTTGTGTTTATTTTATTTTGCAGTTTTAACAGGAAAATGCTTTTCTAATAAATTTTGAATAGTTTCAATAAAGATATTTTAATTTGATTTGGATCAGTATTTATGGCATGCTGACCACCACATCTAATACTGATATATTTAAGTACATTATCTTTAAGAGCAGTTGTATTAATACTTATAAAGTATGGCTGATGGCGAGAAATATTACTTATGAAAATGCTAGTTTGAACATTATGACATGATAACTTACATAGAAAATTATCAGTTAGTGAACAGGTTTGTTCAGTTAAACGAGTTGGCAGAGTGATTTTTGGGAAAAAAATAAATGATGTCACGGCATCAAAATTATCATGTACCATCTTTTTACGTGAATCATTAATCTTTAGCAGATCAGTGTTAAAATCTCCTGCAAGTATTGTTTCATAATTTGACCTGTTTGAAAATTCTTAAACAGAATTAAGGTCTTCCAGATAAGTTTCATAGTTTGTAATTATATTTCCAGGAGGTCTGTACATGTTCCCAATTACAGTTTTTTTTCCACAATTGACACCATTGGGAATTTCAACAAATAAGCTTTCACAAATATCAGAATTTACACGAAGTCGCAGAACATTATATTCATATGCTTTGTTTAAGTAAATAATGAGACCACCATGTTCACTTGATGTTCACTCTTGGCAAATCATATTATAACCTACATACAGCCTCATCAGCATCACCTTTTATCCAGGTCAGTTGCTCCGAGGTCTGGGAGTTTTGTTTTGTCAGGCCTTAATTGCAAGACTTAAACTCAAGAGTTGCCCGACCATCGTGTTGGGCAGCCATATAACCCACAAACTGGACCCGATAGAGAGATCAGTGATAAGAAAGTAATAGTTAAGTCAACAGTGAGCTTATCCTGGGGAGCTATGGCTGTGATGCCACGTTGGCCAAAGTGTATATACATGTGTAGTTCAACTGTGGAGGGGTCCCAATCAAGAGACCCAAAATTAAATCGTGTGAACATTGATTACAAAAGACCAGTCCAAGGTCAACAGAGGGATTCCTGGCGATACTGTTGCCCCCAAATCAACATCAACAGATCAAGATACAAATGCAACAGAGAACTATGGCAGATCCACAAAAAGTGTATGTGTGGGGGGTATTTGTGTCTCGGTACCACACCTAGACGACTCCAGGCGTTATCACTGTAACGTAGTATGAATATATAGGAAACATCAGTTGAAGAAATAAAACCTCTAATTAATTCTCACAGCTATAGAGGAAACATGGTTGCTGGATCAAGATCTCAGTCTGTTAAGTGACTTATGCCATAATTTTGACTGAGCTGCTATTTCTTTTGTTGACAAAGAAAACAATATTCTTATTGGTAGACCTTGGTGGCCTGGCCTAGCCCTTTTTATGCATAAAATGTTATTTAGTCATCGATTCATTTCAATGGTAATCGTACCTTAGGGCTTTTGCACAATAACGGTGTTCAGTCAATATTTTTTTCGAATGTGAATATATACCTTATCACTGCAATAAAAACTGCAGGAAAAGTAAAAACTATGCATGACGATATAATCACTTACTTCAGCTCATGCAATGCCAGTCACTGGACATGTAATAAAGATTAAGTTAAACTGCAAAAATAAACATTAAATTTAAAAAAAAAACCCTCACCAAAGCTGGTATCATGTAGGGTTTCCTTTCACAAGAGGGACTGAAACTCTGAAGAAACGGGTTGTGTATATTCCCTTGAATGGAAGATTATATCTAAAGTAAAATATCTCCTTTAGATACATCATATTCCGCAAAAGTAAAATCCAGCTGGATGAGGAAGTAAACATGCAAACAAAATTGACCTTTGGAACAAGTCTGTCTAAAAATTGAACATCGGCATCAGTACTTCTCAGAAAAAAATGCCAAGCCCTGCCGATCACTAATTGTCAGAGCATACTTGCCAAAACCCAGGCACATTTGACCCGGCCCCCAGATGGCAGGTTGGTGTTAATATTTTCCAGTATTCTGGTAGGATTTCATGCAAAAACCATTTTGTGCATTTGGAGTCTTGTGAGAAATAAAGCATCAAAGTGCTCAAATGTCTTAAGACAACAAACATCCAAAGTGTTCAAATATCCTGAGAGAACAATTAAAGATGCAAATGGCAGGCGACGTCTGGCATCGCACGAAAATGTTATGGTATAGGCCAAACACACAAAATCTAAATAGAGCTAATTTAATATAGCAAGATTCGTGATTTTTTATTTTTCATTTTTTTTTTCGTATAGGGCCTATGCATCGTGCATTGAGTTATTAATAATTGCATATTCGGTCACTTTTTGTCAACATATTTAATTGTGAGCTACAAAAACTGTTACCAAGTACTCTGTTTGTTCCACCTGCACATAGGAATTGATTAGAGACATTCAGTGACACTATTTCTCTCATGCCCGCAGACGGCTTTTTGAAAAGGTTGGGGGTGGGGTGAGCGGGGGTCGTTTCTTGGAAGGAAAATCTGTGAAGAAGCGCGGCAGTCGCGAAAGCTGGCTGGGGGCATGCTCCCTCTCCTGTTCTCCCATCAATAGGAGTTCATTTATTCTTTGCATTTGGGGAATGTTTGACAGTAGGCCTATTCTCCATCTGTGCTGGAATGCAATGAATTGGATCAAACGCTTCGCTGGAAGTAACGGCAACAGGCCCATCTCGTTAAACTTAGTTCTGATTATTAGTTCTGACTATTATGATAAACATTCATCCTCGGCCAGGTCAACTGAGCAACCCTTGTGGAGTATGTTACAAATTATTCAAACCAGGATCAAATTTACTGTGAAATTTGTACGTTCTGGTGCTGCAGGTCATGTGCTGACATGACAAGACAACAGTTGATCGAGCCACTGGGGTAGACTAGCAGATGGACGGACATGCAACTCTTGTAACAACTTTTGTTTTCACATATAGCTATTTTGATGATACTTTGCATTTCAATTCTTCCTTTAATAAATTGAGAGGCTTTGCTTTCGAGGCCGCTCATGCGGTACATGCAGGCCGTTGTTGCGCCGCTGTGTGGTTGGTCCATAGGCCTACCTACCTGAATGATCACGGGAAGTGGCAACATGGAGTGTATTATGATATGACTACGTTTTATTATGTTTTATAATATATGTGGAAGGGTTAGGCCAATCAGAGGTAAGAACACACACCATGTGACCAGTCTGTAGCCTGCGGTACGGTCCCCATTAATTGCCTCGTTTTGATATTGAGCAGACGCCGTTAGGGGGGCGCTCATAGTCATACTGTGACTGTTGCCCCGAATGCAGTCGTCCAAGCATGGTGATGAAATAAGTTCGCGGACATTTTGACAAACTTTAAGTTTTAAAGTGAAATCATCAGACAAAACCTGGGCCTATATCGTAAATGGATTAAAACACCGCGGAGCTTGACAGAGAGGCCTGTATGAAAGTGTATCGGCAGATAGAAGACCTCGGGCCCTCGGTCTTCTATCTGCCGATACAACCCTCTCTGTCAAGCTCCTCGGTGTTTTAAATAATCCTTTAATGTATATATTTTTATGAGAGAATTTTAACTGGATCAAGTATATACTACTTGTATGTATTTTCCATTTCTGGGGGGATAATAAAGTCAATCAATCAATCGTCTTTGTTTTTCTCTCTTAACGGACCCTAGGGGATAATATAAAAATGAAGTGTATTTAAGAATTAAACTTCCTCTCTAGTGGTAGTAGTGTAATTACGGGCGCATGGTTGCAGTTTGTGTGACAGGCATTTCTGATGACGCGCGGTAGCGCATCATCAAAGAAATGCCTGTCACACAAACTGCAACCATGCGCCCGTAATTATACTAGAGAGAAGTTTAATTTTTATATTTACATTTAACATCAATTTCTATTGACATAAGAGTAAGTATTATCATTGATAGTTGATTTAAAATCGTTTTTAGCTTGTTAATTTACAAAAAATCGCCTTTTTGTTTACTAGTGGGAGGAGCCAAGTAGGCGGGGCTACTACATCAGCCATCAGTTGTCAAGGCAACTCCTGGAATACAAAACTAGGAAAAAAATAGTTCCGAATAACACGACAACTTTAATTTAAAAATAAAGCTTGCAAAACCGGTAAAAGAAAACCACTAGCCACTGCGAAGGACCTTTTGTTTATCAGTGGGAGAAGCTACAGGTGTGGCCAGCCGCTTGTTACGTAGGGGCAAGGAGGCACTGGCACGTGCCGTGCTGTAGGCCTACATGATGTTACCATCGACTGATGAAAAAGTTTGTCCCTATTCTTTCAATGCTAACAAAAACTCCGAATTTATTTGCTTTTTATATGTGGTAGGCAAATGAGTACATGTTACATACAGGCTTATCAAAGAAGCGCGTCAACATATTAATTAGGCCTATTAAATATTAAAACTCACTTTTTGCAAGACCAGAAGGCCTATTATTGTTCTCGCGCCAAGTAATTTATTAGGCCTAATGTTGACGAAAAAAGTTCCATTCTCATCAAAATAGCAACGCAAATGTGCGATCTTTCTCTCCCAGTTGAATCCCGAAAACTCCCACCTCTCGTATATTTAATTCTAAGGCAAAATAAACACACAGGCCCTATAGGCCTATGTATTAAATCAACGCTCTCCCCAACATTTGTGACCACCAGTTTGAGCCTTTGAGTCGAATCGCATCGGATTTTTTGTCCACTAGTTAAAAACAACCATTTTTTTATGCGGATACAAAACTAATGTCTTCCTCTCGGCCCCATGAGGCTGTATATCTGTAAACAGATGAGAAACGGGAAATTCGTCCTCTGTTTAGTGCCAAAGGTCGGCCTACGGGACAGCGTGGCCGTTCATTCTGCAAGTGCAGGGCCCCTGCGTGGCACTGGCAACAAACCCACGTAGGTTTGTCTGCCGGAGGCCGGCCACTTGCAGCACTGGCGACCAGGTGCTCGCCTGAGAGTGCTTGTCTTTTCATCCCATGCCATAAACTGAAAGCAGGTTTGCAGTTAATTTTTCATTGTCAAGCTTTGATTGAACTTTCCTCGTCGCCTTTCGGGCACAATGAGCTCAATACTGACAATAGCTCGCCGAGCAGAGCACTTGACCGAAAGAAAGCTGTTGACCTAGACAACTGTTTCTGTCTCCGAAACTGTAGCCTACAGTTTCGGAGTGTAGGCATGCTGGTATATAGGCTACTTGAATGAGGGGTCGGTGTACAAAGAATATGAATCTAATATTTTTATGTCATTTCATAGCAAAGCGTCAACTTTTGTGGAAATTGGTAATGGCAGATCATTCTTCCAGGAAAGTAGGCAACTTCATAAAATAAGAGGGCCACATAGGCTCTCTACATGTAGAAATTGCGTATGAAATCAAAGTTTTTTGGGCTCATGATCCATTCTACAAAAACAGTTATCAAAACCGTGGCGTGAGAACGCATCATGGATGTCCAATGCCAACATTTTCCAAGGAGTCTTGAGCAACTGCTTGTCTAGTGTACAGAGCGCCAAACTCGTGTAGTGGAAGTTGTTGACTCCGAAACAAGAGTGATAGTTTTATCTGCAATCAACACATACAATTTGGTAGTAATTTAAACAAAATTGAAGCATATGCCATCCGATTTTACAACAGGGCTCTCTGAGAGACAAAGGGTTATTTAAGGTGCCAGGACGGTTTCAGGCGCGTTGCAGACTCTGCCGACCTTGACCCCGTCAAGCTCATATAAATTGATCGTTTCACCCATAAAACGATATATTTTCATAATTGTATGGGTGTCTAGATTTGTAAAAACATAACATCGATTTAATTTAGAGTAACCTAAACACCTTGCATGTACTATGATGGTCCCTGGCTTTCCGTGTGAAAACGTGATTCTCCATTTGGATCCTACAAGAAAGACAAACTATATAATATGTGCTTATTATGTATCATTTTAATCATTCGTTTTCATCATTTTAACAATTCTTCATACACACAATGAAAAATAAAAAATAATTATGCTCAATTACAAATTAATCACTTTAAATAGCATATGGATGTTCCTATTAAATATACAGGCTCTACAGACTCGTGTGGACCTGCTCGGATGGCTACGTATAAATATGGTGATAGTTGTATAATTTCCGGTTTGTACTGTAGGTAGTTAGCACGCTACTCTTTGCCAAATCACATTCCTGTGAAAACAGGTCTGTGTATCACTAACTTTGGTACGCTCATCATGGACACCGCAGTGACAGCAACTTAAGTTGTTAAACGGAAGGGAAACCCTGCCAAGTTAGTTGCATCAATGCTGACCTCCTCTCTATTCTGGATCTCTCCAACTGCATTACTGATCGCGGAATACCGTCAAGATGAGCTTGCTTCGTCACTCTTTTCCAGCATGTCACCTATTCATATATAAAATCTCATATCATAATGACCAAAGTGATAATTTATCCGCCCTCCCCAGTTGTTTTTAAAAAAATCCCATTTAACCCCCTGGTTTTACTCGCCTTTGATTGTCACAAAGAAAGAGCTTGCCAGTCTCTAAAGACTTCTACATTGCAGGAAAATAAGACATCCCTAACCATAAAAAGGTGATTTTGATTTAATTACCCAAAAGCCCATAGTATGATGACATGCGACAAGACTTCTCATATTGAAAGTGGCGCACAGATGGTGGCAATTTGGCAGAGAGCAGCGATTCGTATGACACAGACTAGACAAAACATTGACAAGTTAACAAACAATATTTAAAGTTCCAAATGACTGGTGCTAGGCTGTACATCATCATCTACAAGATGTTCATCACATGGGTATTCAGGTTTTGGCTTGTGCTAAGAGCACATAACACTATCAAAACAAACACTACAAAAAGCCCGGGCATCTTGGGAACGTTCACACATAGATCTTTCAGAGAAGCACTGCTGCTCCTCGGTGCAAACGATGTAGTATACCTGATAATATAGTGTCAGTTATGAATGTGACATTCCTAGCTGAGCCCAGCCTTGGGTACATTGGCACATGGCATATAGTACATCCATGATATGGCCAGTCACAACAGCCAACGGTGCAAAATGCAAACCACAGCAAACTGTTCACTGGTACAATTGGTGTCCTTGAACTAAACAGCAATGCTGATGAAGGCGGCCAGTGTTAACAGTAGATGACCATTGTTGAAATAGCGTGGCCATTGTTGACAGGGTTTGGCCATTGTTGATATGTTTGGCCATTGTTGACGATAGATGGGCGTTGTTGACTGTGGTTGGCTATTGTTGATATACTTGGCCATTGTTGATAGCAGATGGGCACTGTTTTTTACAGTTCTTGGCCATTGTTGACTGATGATGGATACTGTTGACTGCGGTTGGCCATTGGTGACTGACGATGGCCATTATTAACAGTGGCTGTCCACAGTGTTGACGGCAGGTGACCACAGTAAACATTAGATGACCACTGCGTTCTACTTTGCTTCCCATTCTACTGTGGCATGTCATTTCTTGCGTTTTAATACAATCTTTGTAATTGTACGATTAATGTTTAAAAAAGTCCCCAATTTTTTGTTTTTGAAATTGCCCCCTGATCTGGCTCTACTTTGGCATTCACAAAGGCAGAGCCAGTCACACTGTGAAAGTTTCCATTCCAGACGATTATTTCACCCCACCCAATAAAACGCGGTTTTGCCCAAATTTCCCAAAGTCCAATATGAAGTCACATGCCACGTGACTCTTCACCCAAAAGCTGAGAATGAGTACAGATGGTAGCAGCTTAGCATAGAACAATTTACAATTCAACAAAGATCAGACAAAACATAAACAAGCTGACAAACAATAAATAACGGGTTTAATTTACCAGCCCAAGTGAATGTTACTTGAATATACCACCGCACACACACTGACATCACATAAACACTCTGGTGTGAACGTTAGCTAAGAGTGTATGACAATATCAAAATGAAAATCCCACACATTGACACTTGCTTATTGACATAAAGCCTTAAATGTTTTATATTATGGGAGCACTGTTTCCCTGTACGATTATTTACAGGTAAACACGATAACAGTTGCTCACGACAGTGTAAGTGACCATATGATAGGAACTCTTTGATTTTTATCTTGCCAATTTATGTACACCCGTGATATAGCCATAGTTCTTGCAGGCACAGTTACCAAAATGGAAGCCTTAGAAGGTAATTTACATTCATTGCTGACAAGCTATCTATGCTCGATCTTTAAAGAACATTGCTGACTGTGTATGGTCATTACAACCAATTGGATCTTCTGGTCATTTTCTTGTGGCATGTCATCTTCTATCTCTATAAAATATTTTTTTCTAATGGTCAAAATAATGTTTAGAATGCTCTCCAGAATGTTTTAATCAAAACAATCGCCTTATCCCGTGGTCTCACCCTCTGTTGGTTTTCATAAACAACGAGGTGGCCTCTCTACACTTTTCCACTTCACAAAATGTGTTGCACCCCTTCCTATCAAAAGATGATTTTGGCTTAATTACCCACAACCCATTTTTCGATGACCTTTCACAAGATGACTTCTTACCACACAGGTAAATGTGTACATGCAAATGTAGATATGTTGTTATTCAACAGAGACAAGACAAAACATCAAAGAGTTACTAACAACTAGTTATTCAAGAGACCTTAGAAAAAAATACAAACAACAGTGACTAAAAGACTATGTACGCCAGTCACAAATGAACTTTGCACGATTATTTTGTACACAATGCACACCATGCACATATATAAAGGTTATTGTGGTTGTGAGAGCACCCCTTAGTTTCGACACGTGAACCCTACAAAATTATTCGTCAAGTTTATGCTTGTTGAATACATTCAATCGACCATCTTTTACAAGAAGAACTGTTAGCTGTGCATTGCTGTCTGGATCACTCCTGATGATTTTATTGCAGCATGTCACCTATTGTATTTCACTCTATTCTGCTTGTTATAGTCAAAAGAATATCCCCCCAAAGTGTTTAAAAATACCGACTTAATTCCTTGTGCTGCCCCAATTCCATGATGGTACTAAGAAAAAGGGGCCTACCAAAACCATTAAACTTTGCTGCAAAATGTCCTTTCCTGATCCCTGTAAATATTGTTTCGAATTTATTACCTCAAACCCATTAAACGTATTGTGACATACTGCAAGAAAATCGATGGACTGAAATGGATCTACAAGGTTACAGCACCTTTAGCATCCGTGATAATCAAACCTTGACCCAGATATTTTGAAAGATATGTTGTTGACCAAGCAATACCTCCAGCACCCATTTCCTCTTGCATTATGTGACTGTTTTTCTTCTTCCATACTCAAGAAAAAACTTTGCAACTGTGTCCTACATGCCAGAAAGTGAATACATGTATGTGTACCTCAGGGACAATGATAATGGTTTGTCATATTGAGGCTGCTCTCGTGCCATAAAGGAGCTTTACAAAAGGTGACAGATTGGCATGAAGCAAAGCATTATTGAAGGGACAGGCGGTCATTGGGCAAGGCTAGTCAGTACCTGGAAGATGTTGCATCCAAGTGTCTAATTGATAAATACTATATGGCAGTATCTATGGTATATTGGTCGAAACTACAAAGGATGCCCGTACAGCCCCAATATGGAACAAATTGTATAGTCTCAAAATAGAGTATTTAAGAAATGGCGTGTCATAGACATGTTCATAGACACAATGTGTGCATTATCTTGTGGTGTGCCTTGAGCTCACCCGTTTGACTTCTTAAATGCCACCCTATATGTATCAATAGTGTGTTTGTCCCCACCAGGTCTCATAACAGTGAACTGATTGAATGTAATTATCAAAGATGTAAAATTAATTACATGTTACCATGCGTAATGCATTTCGGGGAATTTGTTGCTTATTTAGGTGGCCACCCCGCATCCGGAAAGGGCCTGCCAAGTATACCTTGCCTCAGACCATGTGTTAAACTGCCAGTATTGCGAGTTCACTTTCATGTTAAAGTACAATTGGTGTTAAAATGCTACCCAGCTTTTACAGTAATATTAGGCAACACATATATAGTGCATCTATTTAGGGAAAACCATTAACAACCAAACCATTAAGGAAACCAAGGATAAGAAATTGTATGTTCCTGAAAAGACTGACCATATTGACCAGAACAGCATGCAAAAGAACATAAGTTTGGACGATTTTTGATAGTTTTTACGATAACAAATGTTCAGTAAATGACACATCCATATCCTGTATGTATGGCATCAAAGAAAATTGACAAAGTGCAGAAAGATGATTACATTTTGCATCTAAATATAAAAGATTTTTTCACAATCCCACAATTTATTACTATTGTGATGGCCTGTGAAAGGTTGTACTCTTGCCAAATGCACAATACTTAGTTCTCCCAGGTGCGGTTTTTACGAAATGAAGTTTTAAATTTTATGCCAATTCTAGATCTAGGAACAGCCTTCAAATATTTCGTACTCTTAAACAAAAATGAAAGTGTGCCAGCTCCTATTGTCCTTTTTTTTTTTTGGGGGGGGGGGGGGGGGAGGAGGAGCCGAAAAATAGTAAAAGCACAGAAAAAAATAATAAAAAAATATGAAATAACAGCACCGCAATTTGGTGAATAAATTCGGGTTCCAGGTGACCTGAATTGCCCTTTTGTTATTTGGAAGCAATTGATCAAGGGCTTTCAGAGAAGACTTGGTATCTAATTTTGTGAAAATCCAACTCCCTGAAAAAAAACAAAACAAACAAGCAAACAAACAAACCAAACAAACAAAAAAAAAAAAAAAAAAGAACCACAAACATAATAATAGATAAATAAACTTAAAAAATTCAAGACAATCCATGTACTATGACCTGTTGAAGAGACTTGGTCCAGATTTACCCAAGGTAGATAACCACTAGGTTTGAACAAGATCTCACGGATGGTTTTAGAGGATAACACACTTGTAATTGTGGACACACAGTGGATGAAGAAAAAAAAACACTAATCCTGTAATCCACGCTGACTGAGAAGTTATCTGAGGTTAAAAAAAAAAAAAAAAAAAAAAAAGTGAGACGGATGAAAGATGGACGGATCAACATCCTATAGGCTCAGCTGAATGACATCTCAGCTGAGCTAATGAAGCAGAAGAAGAGGTGAGACGAAATCAATGCTCTGCAAGGCACTAGATGAGGGCACATGGCAAGAGGGAAGAACACCTGCAGGGCATTGCAAGAGGGCAAGAATCCAGAAGACCCCATTGCTCAGCTGACATTTTACTTTACCGACCACATAAGCTCACCGACCAAGAGCTGACTTAATGTTTTAGTAATGCACACAAGATAAGAAAGCACCAATGTTGTCTCAACTCCACGTTGTGAACAATTACATTGATATGTCTTTTATACACGTCTTTGTGATAGGTTTCTCAGTACGTTGAAGAAAAAATGGCCAAAACCATGGAATGAAAAACTGCAATGCATTCTGCCAAACAAATTTTAAGGAAGTACCATTTCTTTATATTTTTAAACGGTGATTTAAAAGAAGGCTTTCAGAGACGACTTGTTTTCAGATGTTAAATAAATCCCTCCCACCCACCCCCCCAAAAAAAACAATATATATAAAATTACAAGAGATTCAATGTACCGTGACCTGTTGAAGAAAACTGGTTACAGACCAACCTAAGATAGATCACAACTAGATTTTGAAAAGTACTTACGGACAATTTTGGAGGAAGTTGCACGTGTAATTGTGGACACACAGTGGATGAAATACAACCACTAATCCTGTAATCCCAGCTTAATGAGAAGTTATCTGAGGTAAAAAAAAAAAAAATGTGAGACGGATGGAAGATGGACGGATCAACATCCTATAGGCTCAGCTCAATGACGACTCAGCTGAGCTAATGAAGCAGAAGAAGAGGTGAGACGAAATCAATGCCCTGCAAGGCATAGGAAGAGGGCACATGGCCAGAGAGAAGAAGCCCAGCAGGGCATTGCAAGAGGGCAAGAATCCAGAAGACCCCATTGCTCAGCTGAGATTTTACTTTACCGACCACATAAGCTCACCGACCAAGAGCTGACTTAATGTTTTAGTAATGCACACAAGTTTAGAAAGCACAAATGTTGTCTCAGCTCCATGTTGTGAACAATTACATTGGTATGTCTATTATACACGTCTTTGTGATAGGTTTCTCAGTACGTTGAAGAACAAGAGGGCTGTGTGAACAGCCCATGCTCAGCTGACCTATGCTTGAACAGATATGGTACAGACACATCTTCTGTACACTGCCAGCAAGTTTGAAGTGAATGTGGCAAACAGTTTCGGAGATGAAGTCAAAAATGTGAATATGCATTGGAATGACCAATGACTTGCATAGAAATCAATAAGAATGGTGTATTTTCCAATAAGCACCTGAAAATAGAAAAAGATTGCAGTGCCACCTGGTGAACAAATTCAGAACTAGGAGTCCCTAGGAGTGTTTCTGTGTGATATCAAAGCAATTGGGTGAGCGGTTTCGGAGAAGAAGATTTTTTAAGATTTGCCCCCCCCCCCCAGCAGAAAATAATTCAATAAAAATCCAAAAATCGCTGAGGCATGACCATTTGAATACAATTGGTAGAAACCCACCCAAGGTACATTGCCACCAAGTTTGAAGTGAATCTGGCTGACAGTTTTGGAGAAGAAGTCGAAGATGTGTGTTAGCATTAGAATGCCCATTGACTTACATAGAAATCAATAAGAATGGTGTATTTTCCAATAAGCACCTGAAAATAGAAAAAGATTGCAGTGCCACCTGGTGAACAAATTCAGAGCAAGGAGCCCCTGGGAGTATTTTTGTGTGATATCAAAATAATTTGGTGAGCAGTTTCGGAGAATAAAAATTTTAAAATATGCCAAAAAAAAAAAAAAAAAAAAAATTCATAAAAAAATAAAAAATCATTGGACCATGACCATTTGTACAAACTAGGTAGAGACCCACCCAAGGTACATTGCCACCAAGTTTGAAGTGAATCTGGCTGGCGGTTTCGGAGAAGAAGTCGAAAATATGAATTAGCATTAGAATGCCCATTGACTTACATACATGTATTAATCAATATGAAAGGTGCATTTACCGATAAGTACCCGAATTGAAAAAAATTGTTAAAATCAGGAATCCACAGCAGTGCCACTCAGTGAACAATTTTGTTTGACCCTTTCACAAGGAACATATCCACCAAGTTTCAGCTTAATCTGTGTGACGGTTCTAGAGAAGAAGTCGAAAATTGCGAAAACACACAAAAATTCATAAAAAAAATAGAAAATAAAAATTGCAGCACCACCTCTTGAACAAATTAAGGTCCAGGGGTCCCCAGAAGTCTTCCTATGCAAATTTGAAGCAATTGGCGGAGCGGTTTTGGAGAAGAAGATTTTTTAAGATTTGCCCTGAAAAAGAACAAAAAAAAAAATCATTAAAAATCCAAAAATCAACACAGCATGACCATTTGAAGAAACCTGGTAGAGATCCACCCAATGTACATCCCCACCAAGTTTGAAGTAAATCTGGCCAAAACTATTCAAGTTATGACCATTACAAGAAATACCCATGTTAAACTTTCCTATTAAAACTTTTGTGAAGATTTTTGAAAAAAAAAATCATAAAAAAATCCAAAATTCATTGGAACATGACCATTGGAACAAACTTGGTAGACACCCACCCAAGGTATATCCCCATTAAGTTTGAAGTAAATCTGCACGGCGGTTGTGCAGAAGAAGTTGAAAATGTAAATTAGCATTAGAATGCTCATTGACTTCCATGGTAATCAATAGAAAAGGTGCATTTACCAAAAAGGAGCCGAATTGAAAAAATCGTCAAACATCAGGAATCCACAGCATTCCCACATAGTGAAGGACATTGGTTCACCCTGCCACAAGGAACACATCCACTACGTTTAAGCTTAATCTGAGTGACGGTTCTGGCGAAGAAGTCGAGAAAAGCTACAAAACAAAACAAAAATCATAAAAAATCAGAAAAAATTTGCAGCGCCACCTGGTGAACAAATTAGGAACTATGAGTCCCTAGGTGTCTTCCTGTGTGATATCAAAGCCATTGGGTAAGCGGTTTCAGAGAAGAAGATTTTTTAACATTTGTCCCAAAAAAAGAACAAAAAAATTCATTAAAAATCCAAAAATCTCTGGGCCATGACCATTTGAACAAACCTGGTAGAAACCCACCCAAGGTACATTGCCACCAAGTTTGAAGTTAATCTGGAGAACGGTTTTGGAGGAGAAGTCGAAAATGTGAATTAGCATTAGAATTTCCATTGACTTCCATAGTAATCATTAGGAAAGCTGCATAGACCAATAAGTACCCGAATTGAAAAAAATCGTGAAAAATCAGCAATCAACAGCATTTTCACATAGTGAACAACTTTGTTTGACCCTTTTACAAGGAACAAATCCACCAAGTTTCAGCTTAATCTGAGTGACGGTTCTGGAGAAGTCGAAAACAGCTATAACAAACAAAATTTCATAAAAAAATTAGAAAAAAAATTGCAGCGCCACCTGGTGAACAAATTAACAGCTAGGAGTCCCAGGGAGTGCTCCTGTGTAATATCAAAGCAATCGGGTGAGAGGTTTTGGAGAAGAAGATTTTTTAAGATTTGCCCCCAAAAAGAACAAAAAAAAATCATTAAAAATCCAAAAATCACTGGACCATGACCATTTGAAGAAACCTGTTAGAGACCTACCCAAGGCACATCCCCACCAAGTTTGAAGTGGATCTGGCACACGGTTTTGGAGGAGAAGTCGAAACTGTTAATTAGCATTAGAATTTCCATTGACTTCCATAGTAATCATTAGGAAAGCTGCATAGACCAATAAGTACCCGAATTGAAAAAAATCGTAAAAAATCAGCAATCAACAGCATTTCCACATAGTGAATACCTTTCTTTGACCCTTCTACAAGAAACATATCCACCAAGTTTCAGCTTAATTTCTCTGACGGTTCTGGAGAAGAAGTCGAAAATAGCTATAACAAACAAAAATTCTTAAAAAATTAGAAAAAAATTGCAGCGCCACCTGGTGAACAAATTACCAGCTAGGAGTCCCAGGGAGTGTTCCTGTGTCATATCAAAGCAATTGGGTAAGCAGTTTCGGAGAAGAAGATTTTTTAAGATTTCACCCAAAAAAGAACAAAAAATTCATTTGAAATCAAAAAAATCACTGGACCATCACCATTTGAACAAACTTGGTAGAGACCCACCCAAGGCACATCCCCACCAAGTTTGAAGTGGATCTGGCTGATGGTTTTTGAGAAGAAGTCGAAAATGTAAATTGTTGACGACGGACGGACGACGGATGGACGACGGACGGACGACGGACGGACGGACGACGGACGGACGGACGACGGACGGAGGACCATAAGATAAGCTCAGCTGACTGACAAGTCAGCTGAGCTAAAAAATAGCCAAAACCATGGAATGAAAAACTGCAATGCATTCTGCCAACCAAATTTTAAGGAAGTACCATTTCTTTAGATTTTTAAACGGTGATTTAAAAGTAGGCTTTCAGAGACGACTTGTTTTCAGATGTTAAATAAATCCCTCCCCCCTCCCCCCCCAAAAAACAATATATGTAAAATTACAAGAGATTCAATGTACCGTGAACAATTACATCGGTCTGTTATACACGTCTTTGTGATAGGTTTTATCAGTACGTTGAAGAAAAAATGGCCAAAACCATGGAATGAAAAACTGCAATGCATTCTGCCAAACAAATTTTAAGGAAGTACCATTTCTTTAGATTTTTAAACGGTGATTTAAAAGAAGGCTTTCAGAGACGACTTGTTTTCAGATGTTAAATAAATCCCTCCCACCCACCCCCCCAAAAAAACAATATATATAAAATTACAAGAGATTCAATGTACCGTGACCTGTTGAAGAAAACTGGTTACAGACCAACCTAAGATAGATCACAACTAGATTTTGAAAAGTACTTACGGACAATTTTGGAGGAAGTTGCACGTGTAATTGTGGACACACAGTGGATGAAATACAACCACTAATCCTGTAATCCCAGCTTAATGAGAAGTTATCTGAGGTAAAAAAAATGTGAGACGGATGGAAGACGGACGGATCAACATCCTATAGGCTCAGCTCAATGACGACTCAGCTGAGCTAATGAAGCAGAAGAAGAGGTGAGACGAAATCAATGCCCTGCAAGGCATAGGAAGAGGGCACATGGCCAGAGAGAAGAAGCCCAGCAGGGCATTGCAAGAGGGCAAGAATCCAGAAGACCCCATTGCTCAGCTGAGATTTTACTTTACCGACCACATAAGCTCACCGACCAAGAGCTGACTTAATGTTTTAGTAATGCACACAAGTTTAGAAAACACAACTGTTGTCTCAGCTCCACGTTGTGAACAATTACATCAGTATGTGTATCATGTACGTGTTTGTGATAGCTTTCTCAGTACCTTGAAGAAAAAAAAGAGGAAAACAGCAATGCATTTTGCCGAACAATTTTTAGGGAAGCTCCGTTTTTTCATGGTGAATTAAGAGAATCCTGCAAAATCCTATAGTCATTAAAAGGTGACCTATTTACCAAACATGAAATTCCATACAAAGCATGGAGAGGATGTCTACTGTCTTAAAACGAACAGAGGTATTTTATCATGAATGAACTAAAAATGCACCCCCCCCCAAAAAAAAAAGAAAAAATCAAAAGATTAAAAACAAACAAACACACACACAAAAAGATATAAAACACGAAAACAAAAACCTCCAGGAGCAGCTGCATGAGCCTCCGTCCATCCTGTCAGTGGAACTAAAAAACCTAAGTGAGTCATGGTTATCTGAATTTCCATTATGGCTACATGTTTGATTCAAATACAAAAGCCTCTCATTTAAGTACCAGAGACATTCACCAAAAATTCCTCAAATTTATAATACAAGAGGACTTTGCAAACAACCTGTTCTAATTTGACCTTGACAGTCAACCTACAGTAAGTTGAATCTTCGTCTTCGGGTACCCCGAAACTTTCTCTCCAATTTTAAATCAATTTACCAAGCGGTTTTGGAGAAGATGTGTCCGATTTGGACAAAAATGACCAAATGAATAATTTTGTTTAAGTGCCCCCCACATCCACCCACTTTTTGGGGTGGGTAAGAAAAAATCAACTGTTCAAAAGGGAAGGGAATGTGATCATCTTGAACAAACTCAGCAAAGACCCACCCAAGGTACATCCCCACCAAGTTTGAGCTTAACTGATTGACGGCATTGGAGAATGGGTCAAAATCTGATCACACTGCGATTTCCATTTGCTTGCTTTCAATTTTACAGGAATGCATGCATCAACCGATCCAAGTATCCAATTGAAAGATTCTTTGACGATTAGGTTTATCATCACCCTATGAACAACTTTGTATGACTGCTCCACAATGTACATTTTCCACTAAGTTCCTTAATGACCGAAAAGTGAAGCGCCACTGGTTAAACAAATTAAGGTCTAAGACTCCCTGGAAGTATCCCTATGTACTTCAAAACAATTGAGCAAAGGTTTTAAAGAAGTGTTATTTTTTAATATTTTATCACAGAAAAGAAAAAAATCATTAAGAAAATGCCAAATTACCACATTACCAGTTGACTATGGGTTTACGGGTCCAGAGAGCGTCCTTTGCAATTTCAAAGCAATTGGACCAGGGGTTTTGAAGGTTTTTAGATTTTGTCAAAAATGATTGAACAAAATGTTAAAAAAAGCAAAAACAAACAAAGAAAAGAATCACAAAAATAAAAAAATGCACGCTGACCATTTGAACAAATTTAGGAGCGATTCAGACAAGGTACATTCCCAACCAAGTGTGAAAAGACTGCCTGAAGATTCTGGGGACAAATTCAAATATGTAGATTGTAAATAGACAGACAGTCAAATGTAGACACCACCTATCCTTGATGCTGTCTGGCGAAGCAGGGGAAGTAAAAAACCATGAATGAAAGAAGATTTTAATTTTTCTTTTGTGTTTTGGTCAATATGGATCAGTCACTTCACTCACGAGATTTTGTGTGGTGCTACTTTGTCCAGTAACTCCATATTTCAGTACACATCAGCGGGGATTCAAATTTTGATACATCACAAAACGTATGAACAAGTATTTTTGAGATCTACATATGATTAAAATTGTGATAAATCTTTGGAACCAACCCAATTTCCGACCATAAACGGTATGATGATATTTTCCCAGCGCAGATGAACTTAAAATGTAGTGTAATTAACCATTTAAAAACAGTCAACTTTTCAACATGAATTGAGTGTCATGATAACAATTATATTAACTCTTTGACAAAATAGATTTCAGTCCCATTTTGAGGCAAACGGACATCCTTAAGAGTGTTAAAAACCAGACTAGCCGCTTTTCGTCCCTGAGAATACTTTGTCACTCGCACTGAGATGTCCGAAAGAGCATATTGGAATGCTCCCAGGTACGCTGGTAAATTTGCCGTCACTTGTCTATTATTGTGACTGTATCTGACACCGTACTAGTCAAAATACAATTTAGAAAGCTCCTTTCTTTTTTATCGAATTCCCCTGCTTAATAATTGGGCCTAGCGCTCCTTGGTGTTATCTGGCAAATTGACAAAGCCAACATGGCTACCAGACTCGAAACCTCTTTTGTTTAAGCCGTAGTTCACATCGTACCGCATGGTCAAAACGCAATTTCGAAAGCTTCCATCAATTTTGGTAGAATTCACCTGCTCAAAAATCGAGCGTTGCGCCCCTTGGTGTTATCTGGCAAGTTGACATAGCCACCAGAGCTACCAGACTCTGGAAGTCTTCTGTTTCAGCTGTGCTTCACACTGTTCTGCATGGTCAAATTACAACTTAGGAAGCTTCCGTCTATTTTGTTCGAATGTACGTGCTTACCAATAGTACCTGGCGCATCTTGGGTGTTTTCTGGCAAGCTGATAGAGCCACCAGGGCTGCCAGACCCTAAACGTGTCCTGTTTTAGCTATGCTACCACTCTCAGGCATGGTCAAAATACAATTCAGAAAACCTTCGTCCATTTTGTTATAAGTCACTTCCTTATTGACCATCGGACCTAGCGTTCTTTTGTGTTATCTGGCAAGTTGATATAACCAGCTGCCAAGACTCTACTTGCTCATACTGAAGGGTTTGATTTAATTACAGCAAGCCCATTGAGGGTAGACACGTGCACGACACAGTTTCTGGTCTCTACGTAGAACCTTTATAAATGGTGGCAATTTTGTTGAATCTAATATCACTGAGCATACGCAAGTCAACAATAACGTAATATCACTGTATTCAACTTTACAACAAATATTATACAACTGTTTTTACACAACATGCATCAAAGGAGTAACAAAGTACATGTATATGTTCTGGCTTGATGCCGAAGACTGTACACATCACGTGGTTGCATCGTTTTCGGTGTGCATCTGTAAATTTGAAATTTAAAGACATTTTGAATACGTTAAAACTATACAGGAGGAATAATAAAAAACAAAAGACCCGAGGTCCTAATGATCTGCTGACCACCATCACCTAAAATGTATTCAATCCATGACTTTGAAAAATCAATCAAGCTAAGCCATATTATGCAATATCAAAATTCCACATGATACGCATTTGAGCTATATTTGGCACCAGTCGCCTTACTTTATATCAATATATTGAATTAGATATCATTTTCTTAAGTTGCTAATGACCTTGAATAAATACATCAAGGTTACACAATCATTGGGTCACAGTGACCCCAAAAGTACATGTAGGTCACTAAGTACAGTTGTATATACATATGTTCTCAGGAGCAATTTTGATCCGGAGGCTCAATTCTCTCTCATTGATGTCCAAACTACACCCTGCCATTAAAAATCAGCTCTGTCAACTTTACAGGCCTGGTGACCTCGCAAAAATAAGTCAAGGTCACAGATATTTCCTAACTTGCTAGCATAGGACATAGTCTCTATATATCCTACGAATTTGAAAAGTCTGATCCAATTACTTTTTGAGATACGAAATTTTATATCTTAAAACACATTTTGCCTCATAATTTGCGTCAAATTATAGGTGGCGCCACTAGTATCGAAAAAAAAAATTTAGAATCTGACCTCCTCCACAACTACTAACTTTCATGAAGATCTATCAAACATTAAGGATGCCAGAGCTGTCAAAAGATTTTCACATTTTGAACTATATATTATAGCGAGCGTCAGCGAGCTCTTACCATAAACACATGTAAATATAAGATATAAAAGAACGGTAAATTATCCAATCAGAAGAGTACTCAGTATCTATCCAACGAAGTTGATTTTCTTCGCCGTCCCTTACTGCGCATGCGCACATGGGCGCAGACATTGCGTTTTTCAGACACCCCGGGAAATGTTCGCAGTTTTATTTACACCGAAGTCTCAATCTTACTGGCTTTTATCGAAATCAGAAAACGTTGTCGGCGGAGTGTAATGAATAATAACGATTCACCGACTTGCATCGTTAACACCTCGGTGGAACGTGGACATGGCAAACACGTTTCTGGGGCTGGAAGTGGGTTTCCGCGGAATAGAAAAACTTGAGAGGTGTGACGGTAAACTAAATAAACATCCAAAAGTATGTAGTATTTGTTGCGCATGTTGCGTCTCACCTTACTTATATCTACACACTGTTCAGTCACCAGGTCGCTTCTTGGGGCCTTCCAGTTCGCAACTTCCAGTCACACTTTTGCCCCCAGGGGCCCCAAAACACCATGTTGCCAAAGCCTGCTCCGATTTTGGTGTTGTCGCGCAACAGTCCAAAAGTCACTCTCCTTACGCACTATATACGTCTCTGCCACAGGATACGGCACTACTTCAATGGCGATATAAAAATCTTGGAAACAATACTTAAAGTTGTGGAACAGTGTGTAACAGAAAGAAAGGCTATACGGCAGATAATTTCGTTCATTTGTTCAAGGTATTCGGCCTCGCCCTTCTAAACTGGTTTACTAACGGCCGCCAGAGGGACCTGTACTGCCTGATCCACCGACGTTAATATCGAAACTTTGTAATGCTGACGCTCGCATCTTAGGCTATGCCTACATGCATATTATAATACTGCAGGTGGCTCCGCCAATATCAAACTCAACCTAGATTTCCATACACTTGATGAGTCTTGAAAGTTATATGGCACTGTGTGAATAACTGTGGACTTTATCGCGCTCACAAGCGTAAAGTTTCTGGAAGGACGGACGAACACATTGGCAGACATGAGTGATTGTATAAGCTCTGCGCGACCTTTAGTCAGCAGAGCTAACAAACCATAGCTTAATTGCCATTCACATGATATAACACATCGTCAATACACATGGAAAGGAATATAATGTACATTTATCCTGTGATAGGCCGTAATTCAATTCATCAACTGGTTTAAGCACATGACAAATTTTCCGTGGCTTGTCCCCAGCGGCTTTTTGGCCCTGTCCAAAGGAGACAGAGCCGTATAGTTCTCCCCTCCCCCATTTGGTATATGTTTTGTTCTGTATTCGGTATCTAAGTCGTCTGTACAAGTGATCAGAATAGCGGAAGAGATATTCTGGAGCGCATGCTTGCGCGAGAGTCCTGCTACGACCTCGATCATGGTGAAGACGATTTGAAATGGCGCCACTCCCGCTTTCCAATTGCGCAAGGGCAGAAACTGAATAGTGCTAAAATCTGGATTTAGGTGGAACAGAATGTGATCTACGTATATAATATATGATAAAATTGGGATTTGGTGTAGTTGAAATGTGCATTTCCTATTTTTGACCATGTTAGAGGTACCGAATGCTGCTCGTTCGCGACCCGGCCGAACCATGGTACACAACAATGTAAAATAAGATGGCACACTATCTGTTATTTTATACATGTCGTGTCACTTGTAGGCCTATTTATGGCTGAAGGTTGAAATCCATGCAGTAATTTGCAATATTCTTCTTGACCCATGCAAACATTCATTATGCCCTTCAAAATCAATTTCACACACACACACACACACACACACACACACACACACACACAGATAGGAAGTTTTCTCTTAAAATGGTCCCAACTTTCATGCCATTCTTCATTGAAATAGCTTGTAAAGCAGTCACAATTGAATCCACCTTCAAACTATAATCGGAATTCTGATTCTGAAAAATTCTACACCAGGAAAGATTTTTGGGTTGGGCATTTTCATATTTTACAATAAAGCGACATACAGGAAGCTTTAAACCGTAGTAACTCTGGACATTGTAGCGAAAGTCAACTTGTACCTGGTCAGTTGCCCGAACAGCGCGGCACCTGTTGTGAAAAATGGCGTCGACTGCCAGATCGATTAAAGCGCCCCATGGTGAGCGGAGGCTGGGACGGGGAACTAGGCTAAAAGTCAGCCTGCACTTTGATATGGTAATTCACACGCCTCTCTTTGTACTGCTGACGCTCGCATCTTACGCTATGGCTGCCACACTATATTAGCGAGACTTATGGTAACGTATCTGCATGAAATGTGTTCCTAACATGACGAGTACATTGTGATGATTACAAATCATGGTCGACTTCTCGCGCCCGAGATTCTCGGCCGAGGAGGGAGGGGGTGGGGCATTTTGTATAACGAAATCACGATCTCACCTTGTAGATAATGTACAGTAATTTATTCTCTGTCATGAAACTGAGTCACACGTACATGCACATCTGGTAGATTGTGTATGTCCTGAGCTCTACACATTTCAAATTCCGAGCCTGAGTGACAGTGTATCAGCGTGCAGATTACGGGTGTCCTGGACTGAACTTCGGAGTTCCGAACGCAACGTTGCCATATTTTGACTGGCCGTCAGGCGGCGCATATTAAGACGAAGATGCACAAGACCATTACCATATGGACTGAAGCTGCGCTCGATTTAACGGTGCCAGGCGTTCACATATTATAGGCTTGTATTATAGAGGTTCGAGACCCCTTAAACTGTTCAATTTGACCAATACGTGAACAGAAAGGGCTCCACGCAAAACGATCATACTGTACATAGGTCATTTGTACAAGTTGTAGGCCTCCCTGTGCTGACCTTAGTGACGACCTCGGTGCCTACCCTGCGGGAAGCGAAGTAAAATACAAAGAAAGCAGGGAACCATATACTATCCCTTAAAGCAGCACATGCTCAGAAACAGAGGTCTAAATCACGCTCAAGAAAGAGCTCACAACTATTTCAACAGGAGCGAGGCCTCATAAACGGCCACTGCGTGATGTAGACCTCTGCCCAATAACATCGTTGTTATCTTTAAAGCATCACAGTGATTCCAAATTTAGTTTCTTCTTAGACCTTACATTCAGGTACCAGTGTGCCTACAGTTCTACAGCAAAAGAGTAGGCCTACGGTTGGTGCATTAGCTTTCCTCGGCCCGCTTTGGAATACCAAGGATCGGTGTTGACAGTCTACAATCTAGAGTTGGGAGTTGACAGAGTTACAGATTGCATTGCTTCAACTATTCTGTCTTAAATTTAAAGCTTTTCTGGCCAAAGCGGCGACTTTTGCAAAATGGACCACAAACATTATTCATTTTATTTAATTTGTACCAGAGGCTTACTGCTAAAATTTACTGGGCACTCCAAAAAAGTGCAATCAGGCGTGATTCAATGGCACCCGTGGGCCAAACTTTGGTAAGCCAACCCAGCACATCAAACCCATTCATTGTCATCTTATTCATATACAGCTCCTAGCCCTTATGCTTGGTGCCAGATATATAGTCCCACTTTCGCAATCTGACCTCATCCATGTACCTGGGTTAGACAGTACTCACCAAACTATCTCCTTGGCTCCGGCGGCAAGTGGGGATTCTTTCTGTGTCGCTCCATCAGGTTGTACTCGCCCTGAGCTTCATCCATATGCCTCTGCTGTGACCGGGATTCGAACCACGTGAATTAATTACACACATAAAGGTGAACTTCAAAAGAAGCTTCAAGTCATTGGAGTATTTTCTTTCTCGTTGATCTTTGTTGTTAAAATTATAATTAAATATAAATGATGACTGTATGTGCTTAAAAATTCACTTTTCTTGTTTGTTCATCCTTTACTACCAACTTCTTCACAAAGGTATCCACATTACGTTTCTATTCTCAGTTAAATGACGCACGTATGAGTGAGTGAGAGCGTCCATAGCATGGTTTGAAATCTAGCAGCCTGTTACAAGGGATCGACATAATCTTCAAAAGTACACAGAAAACTTTGGTAACTGTGGAACTAAATTGTCTTCCTGCAATGCGTTGCTGGTCAAATGTCATTATAATAAAATTAGCTTTGATGTCCTGCTGCATTAAGTCGCTATTTAGAGGACATGGGCCTATTTCAAATTTTAAGCAAATGTTTTGGGTGAAATTACCGATTGGCGGAACTCGTTTACCACGCCGTTCTGTCGTAACTTATGGCAGATGTAAACTTTTTTTTTTATACGGTAACATTTAGCTGCTGTTCACATCTTCATAAAATTAATACACGCTCTCCCGCTAACATTTCGTGCATGTACCCACGTAATCGCAGCAAAAGAGAGGCGAATAAAGTGACTTGCGTACATTATATGTCAAAGTTTATCAAACATATGCTTACAATCAATTTCCGAGTGCGCCAGTTTCTGGATAAATCAGCGAGGCTGCGTTTTCCCGGTCTCAGATGGGATGGAATCTACAACAAATCATCAGCATCATCATGTCTGTTACCCCTGAACTCGAGAAATATAAAGGATCGATGAAGCTTCACGGAGAAAATTATATTGGGAGATAAACAATCGAGGACCCCTTAGAGCCAGACGTTTTCTGTCTGCCAATACAATAATCTGTGTCATTCTAGCTGCGTTTAAGGTTAAATCTGATAATGCCACTAAATTCACAAAATGTCTCTGGATGTCGAAGAATCAACTTCCCCCAAAAGTCTTGCATCGTCTGCTCAATATGAAAACGAAATAAAGACTGATAACATAACGTTGTTCTTACATGTGATTGGCCTACCACGCCCACATATAGGCCTATTTAAACATAAACAAGCTCATTAAAAAAGAAGACATTCATAAGGCTGCCAATGAGGGGTACCGGTATACCTATTATGTGGTGGTATCGGCATTACACCTTAAATACAGCCCACTACCGGCACTAGGTCTATAAACAACAATGGTGGTTTACTATGAGAACTCGCCTTGTCACTCAACGTTCTACCTTAGTCTTGCTTAGCCCTTAAAGTGCTAATCACTGCTATAGTTGCTTTCTCATTACCATTAAACATATATTGGTTAAAAGAGTCAAATTCCTCATGAAGATACCTTTCCTTCAAATACCAGCAAGCCTTGTCTGAAGCAAAAAGTAGTCTTAGTCAACAGCTTTCCTTGGGACACTTTGCCCACATTGCGCGCAAAGTGTACCGAGGAAAGCTGTTGACTCAATCTTAAATCAGCACTTTAAGGGTTAATTAAGACCCTTTCTTATAGTTAATTTGTTTTAAAACAAAATAGCTAGTGGATCTTATAAAAATAGGGGGCGGTCATTGCGTCAGCTACAAGTTTACAAGTTTTAACGAGCCATGCAGGCCGCCTAGCAGCCCTGGCGAGGAATGAAGAAATAAGGCTGCCAATGAGGGGTTTGTGTCTGAACCCTGACCCGGCCAGCAGCATAACACCCGAGTTAAAAGTTTTAATCACTTTTCTATCATGATGAACCGCCTAAAAGGGTAAAAAATTACACTCGCGCAACAAACATCAAGTTCAACATCACGTGCAGGCCCACCAGTCTGTAGATGAAGATTACTGCCATCTAGCGGTTATTTTCGAAAGAACTGCCTCCGATAGCAAAGACGCCGTGCACGGCAACGGTAATTTCCATCGCTCGAGGATCGTGGCATTTTCACATGGGACAAACTTTAAGGATGTTCTTCGCCACTATAGCACTTTATAACGAGCAGAGAAAAAGAGGATATCTACAAGGAGCACTGGAACATTTTATTGTGAACAAAATTGAAAGCAGAACATGACCATAATGTGACTTTTGAACACGATTTACAAGGTCAGGCCTCAAGGCTATAGTATGGAATTATTGACATTTTCACACAGATAGCGCGGGAAGCATGTGAACATGGATTGGAACTGCTTTACTCCCCAAGCAGTTTGCCCGTCGGTGGACTTTGCTGTACACTGCCCAGCAATATTGTTCGTCGCTTAGACGAGCAAATCGTTCTGTCTGTATGGATGGAGGGGCAGGTGGATTCGTAGGAGCAGGTGGACTTGTCATGTCGCCCATGCCTGACCACTCGGCCATAAAATCGGCATCGAGTAGGCCTAGTACTGAGGGCTTCACCATGGACTGCCCTGTTGTCGAGTTCCTGTATATGCCCCCTTTAGTACTGTCACCTGTGTCAAGATTCATGAATTGGTAGACCTGTGTCGAAACCGAATTTTTTAATTGATTATGGAGATACTAATGTGATTGCTTCCCTTGAAATGCACAATTTCGACAACTTCATACAGGAGAGGACCCAAGAGAAACCTTTCGCTGGCTATGTTGACAGAAACTGGCATAGACCCCCTCATAACATAATAATAATAATAATAATAATAATAATAATAATAATAATAATAATAATAATAATAATAATAATAATAATAATAATAATAACAATAATTTCCTCATTGGTGTCTCAGTCTAGAGGGAGGGCCACAGTATAGGTTTGTTTCCCTTACTATAAATAAACTCCTATCAAAGAAGGGCAAACCAAGTGTAGTAACACGGAACTTGGTCTGCTTTGAAGCCAAAGCGCACCCTCTGGTACCAAAAATTCAGACCCCATGCCTCGTTTTCGTAAGGACACGGCTGCATGGGTTTCCCCGCTTGGTGAACTTATGTATTAATTTTATAGACCTAGTCTAATTCCCAGGTGGCGTGGTGTGGTTTCGGACTGATTAGTGGGTCTAAACGTAAAACACACCAGGCACACTTATATTGTAACTTGAAAAACTATTATGTTAAAAACATCAAACACACCATGCACACTTATATTGTAACTGAAGTTGATAAACTAATATGTTAATGGACAGACAAGGTGCTGATGCTGGCCTTTATGGTCAACATCAGGCTATGTTTAAACGTCGTTAAACAGATCATGATTACTGCAGTATGACTGCTTTCTTCTCACCAGAGACTTTGACAAGGACTCTGGTCATAGTCAGTTGCAAGGTTCCATTAATATGTCCATAAACAGCGTGACGAACTTTGTGGATGTATATAATTGAAAGCAACAGGCCTCCACGAAAACTAAACGCCTATATGTGACCTCCAAGGAACTATTTCCCATACAAAATGAACTAAGAATTAAATTATGCACTTTATGTAGGAAGGTTAATTTAATTTTCTGCTTCGAATAAGTTTAAATGCATAAATAATAAATAAAACCATATATTTACGATTCCCAGATTAACAATGAACATTTCTTGGTGGGCCTATGTGGCCTTATATTTAATGTAATACTACTGATCTGGCCACAAAGGAAAAGCATCGCATCCATTTCAAGGTTTTTATCCCACACAAAGTCGTAGATGTTGGCGGCTTTGATTCACGTGTTCTCACATTGCCTTTTAATGATTTGATTTGATCTGATTTTATTTTATTTTATTTTATTTTATTCAGGCAATCATCATAAAATATAAATACACAGAATAAAATATCTTATAAAAGGAACTTAGAGTAAAACAAAAAACAGGTGAATCATCCAAGCTTTCATGATATGATGACTACCTGGGATATATACACAATGACGTCGTTAAGACTTATTTCCATTGTGGTCCCTGCCAGTCCCAACAATATTTAATGAGGGCCGAATGCAAACAAACCAACAGCAGGGTGTGCCTGGCTACATGTATAATCCCCTTGAGCCTACTTCTTGAATCTAAGCCTGCTAAGTGAATTTGCAAAAAAGGACAAAACTACTCCGAATCTTACATCTTCTGCAGGCAAGTCTCGCTGTGCCGCAAGGCCAGGCTTTAACGGCGGCAAGGTAGTGTCGCTGCCGACGTCTCCCTGGAGACGCGGGGAGATGCGAGGACAGCGAGGCGGCGATGGCAAGAGCCTAGTCTTTTCCCCACAAAGATTTAGGGTGGTCGTCGGCAAATCCACAGGTGGAAGTTCAACTCGTCTGATCTTAGGTCGACGCAGTCTACCGCGGGGAGTTTGAGCCCGTCCATAATTGGAACCTGCAATCAAATATAAACACACCAGTCTTCACGGCCAAATTGTGAACGTGAACCCATCCAAAGTAAGGCTTCCTCTGGAAATATACATTTTGTTACCACAATTTGAATATTTATGTCATCCACCCTATGTTAAAAATGCCGCAAAACATGACGAAAAAAAAATGTAGCCACAGATACTCATTGTCAGCATTTAGCTAGCAATGCTAGCTGCTGAGGAAGCTGTGCAACATCGTTTGTCGATTTGTTTCAGGTTACATTATGGCCAGAACGAGGTAAAATCCAGAAATATATCCCTCCTGAACAACACCATAGAGAGGCTTTCTAATAAGACTTTTAAATCATGGCCATACAAGTTATTCTTCCTATGTATAATAATGACATCTTTGTCACTTGCGACGTATAATATTCACGGCCGTGGTGCTGGAAATTATATTCAAAAGTATCTGAACGCTATGACATTGTATTATTACAAGAGCATTGGCTTCTTGAAAAACAGATTGATTCAATTTGTAAACATGTGAAAGGGATGAATGTAATAGGTGTTCCTGGTATGAAAGAAAATGAGTTAATACTGGACAGGCCACATGGTGGTTGCGCAATATTATGGAACACTAATATAAGGTTTAAGGCGACCCAGGTTGTATTTACATCAAAACGGATATGTTGGATATTCCGCGAATCTAGTGATATAACATTCATAGTCTTTTATATATATATATATATATATATATATATATGCCCTGTGATTCTTTCAGAGAGAATGACAACTCTAGGGAGTACACTGATTTATCCCCTACTTTGTACCATATTACATTGAAAACCCATGGGATATGGCCTATGTGAAATTGTTGACCATATCTTATGGGTGAGACTACTTTTTACCATATTTGTAAAATCAGAGATACGGTTTTCCAAATAAGGATGGAATCAATTCCATATTTGGTATATCCAAACTCGCCTTAAGGCCCTTATTAGACCTTGCCATAAATCATGGCTGAAAACCTGATGGTCCGTGGTATAAATCCCAGCTAACGGGTAAGAATAAACTTGAATCTGTAATCCAAACTAGGGCCAAAATGCAGGACTGATGGTTACCAGTAAAAACGACCACTCTGTAAGGCGCACGATGTGCAATCGACTTTTACATCCAAGTGTCCCGGCCGCCAACCATTATTCAACAGCTGAGCGGGCACAAAAATACGCAGTCTGTGAACGATTATGCAACAGCAAGCCGAAATCAACAACACGCCACGTGCAGCCTTCTCCAGGGAAATTATTCTACTTTTCAGAGACCTCTAACATCTCTCCAATACACTCCCCAGACTTTGTCTTCATCGTTTGTCCCAGCTGGTGTGGCTGGGAGCCATCGCCCCGTTCCTTCGGGCAATGCTGGCTTCAGTGATGGGGCCAATCTGACCACAGGGATTTGCATCAGAAAAATAAAAGTGTGTCAATATAAATTATCGTTGCTTGTCTTGCTCTCTGATCGAGGGCGCCGGACTGAGGGCGCGAGTCACTTTAGTGACGAGAAGGGGGCAAACGAGATATGCCGCCTCCGCGCATCTTTTCCCGATTAAATCGCTTTTGTCCGCTGCATACATATAATCTTTACCTCCAGTTGTTCCTAAGAACCTACTTCGTCGATTGCAATGCAACAATCGCTCCACTAGCAACAACGTACCGGTTTTTTTTCACCTTTATTCTCAACTCTTCAAATAAGTCAGTCTTCATTGTACGGAAATGACCTTTGACCGACCCCAAACGGCACTTCGAGGATTACTGGCCTCTCATTGGCCAAGCTATTCCCGGTAAATTAAATTGATATATTGTTCAGTCAAGACATTTATGTTTTACTTATGTGTCAAACTGATTTAATAATATTGCAAGAATTTATCTGTAAAATGCTTCATGAGCGGAGATGTGTTGCATTAGTTTTTGAATAGTTTTGTTATAATTCCAAACACAAGTCTGTGACGTCACGCAAAATTGAAATTTGGCGGTATTTTTAACCTGACGGCAGGGAAGTCGAATGAATGCAGAAGTAGCACCACTATGGGTGGAGAATATGCTACAAACTGGTTAGTAGGCCTATTTACTCAATGTCAACGAATGATTAGAAACCACTGTGGAAAGAAAACTACAATATCATACATTGATCTTTCAAAGAAAATAAATATGAAAAAATTGAACCAAAATTGGGAATGCTGTATTGTGGACTGTCAATCAAGATATTGGGAGCTATAACTTATAAGCTGCGATTTACTGTAACATTCGCACTTTCATTCTTTAAGCATAAATGTCTCGACTGAACAATATATTAATTTAATTTACCGGGTATAGCTTGGCCAATGAGAGGCCAGTAATCCTCGAAGTGCTGTTTGGGGTCGGTCAAAGGTCATTTCCGTACAATGAAGACTGACTTGTTTGAAGAGTTGAGAGTAAAGGTGAAAAAAAAAACCGGTACGTTGTTGCTAGTGGAGCGATTGTTGCGTTGCAATCGACGAAGTAGGTTCTTAGGAATAACTGGAGGTAAAGATTATATGTATGCAGCGGACAAAAGCGATTTAATCGGGAAAAGATGCGCGGAGGCGGCATATCTCGTTTGTCCCCTTCTCGTCACTAAAGTGACTCGCGCCCTCAGTCCGGCGCCCTCGATCAGAGAGCAAGACAAGCAACGATAATTTATATTGACACACTTTTATTTTTCTGATGCAAATCCCTGTGAATCTGACGGCCAACAGTCAGTTGAGCTCCACGGGTGCATACTTTGGAATGTTTCCTGCTGCAACATTCCAAGTCAACGTGACCTTCCAATTCCCCTCTCCACCATATAATTCCATATAGAAATAATAAAAGTGTCTTTTCGTCGAGATTTTCGTCTGAAGCGACGGCCGTTCAAAAAAATCCGCCATTAGGCCTGTGGTCGACCGCTTTTCTTTGTTGTTTAAATCTTATATTCATACGCGCGGCATGACTGCGTCAAAGTCCCATGTAATGTAGTGAAATAAAATGTTACAAGTGATATATATGGTCTTTTTTTCTTTCTTAAAGGACCGTAGGGGATAAATACAAAATAACCCTCGTGGTTAATCTTTCTAACCGAATTCCCCTCGTTGTTTGCCTGCCTGCGCGCCTGATCACCCGCACGCTTTGCGCTCGGGTGATCTGGCGCGCAGGCAGGCAAACAACTCGGGGGATTCGGTTAGACAGATTGACGACTCAGGTAATTTTTTCTATATACTGACTGGAATAAGCCTTAAATGTCAGAAACTCCATACTGACAACGTTATTACAAGTGGTGATCTTGACACTGATTTTTCATGCCTTGGGTCACTTCACACACAATCCTTGTTGTCTTTTATGACAAATGCACGACCCTTTTGTGGGTCAAAGCATGACAAAAGCTAAGCTGATTTCTCTTACGAAAGCAAAGGCAATCATGTAGTGTACACATTAGACCACTTTATTAGGCCTATGTCCGAAAATTTACCCGAAGTATTAAGCGGTTATTTCGTGATGCATGAAGGCGACTACCTCTCAGATCATGGATCTACTACGAGATAGTAGGTCCATGCTCAGATCATTCACCAATTGTCCTTGAATTGGAGTTACCGACCTCCTACAATGTGAATGAAGAATCTAAAGTTCATATGCCTAAACCACTGGGGCATGATGCTGGTAAGGTAGATTTAGAAAATTACAGAGTCAAGCTCACGGACAATTTGAAAAAAATACTTACACCCCTCTATTTGCTCTGCATTATACAAATACAATGTGTGAGGAACACACATTTGAGATACAAAAATATGACGAAGATGTTGTCTCGACGTATATTGATGCTAGCATATCATCTGTCCCTCCCAGTTCGACCAAAACAATAAAGGTAATACCAGGTTGGAACACTTATGTGGTAGGTTACAGAAAGGATGCGATATTTTGGCATTACATTGGGAAATGCAATAATTCGATAAGGTCTGGTCATCTGGCTGACATCAGAAACAGTACTCGTGCCAAATATCATTACACGCTCCAAATTGTCAAAGTAAACAAAGAAATGTGTATAGGTCTAATCAACTCGCCGACAGTATTTTAAGCAACAAAAATAGAGATTGTTTGTCAGAAGTGAAAGAAATTAAAAACAGAGGTGGGAGTAGACCGAAATGGTTGACGGAGTGTCAGTACCCCCACGGAATTGGAGAGCTCTTTGCAACTAAGTATGCCGAACTGTATAATTCAGTTGGTTATGGTACACACGAAATAAAACGGAATGACCTTGACAAGGCTATAGCCCATAGTGACAAGGACGCACGTGTCGGGAACTTCATTTCTGTAGATAAGATCAAAAGTTGGATCCTTAAATTGAAAAGAGTGGCCATGATGGGAACATTGGGTGCCACGCTGATCATATAACTTACGCTGATTGCTTCTTACATATAAAAAATAATTCTGATAACTGTCGTGGTAAAGCCCTCAGTAACTTATTTGGTAATTATTAGATTGGATTATCATGGCCCACAATATGGAGACATTATACACGTCTGAGTTACAATTTGGATTCAAATGTAACACGTCCACAATTCAATGCACTTTTCTTTCGTTTAAATGCGTGGATTGTTACACAATCAATGGCAGCAATGTAAACATAGTTTTTTTGATACTACAAAGGCTTTCGACAGGGTTGAATATGTCAAACTTTTCAGATTATGAGAAAGAAGGGGATTGTCTCCAAGAATCATCCGATTACTTATTGATATGTATACGAACCAAACTGTTAATATAGTATGGAACAGCACGGTGTGTGTGACGTTTCAATGCAGGAACAGTGTGAAACAAGGAGGATTACTCTACCCCATCCTATTTGGAATATACTTTGATGAGTTAATGGTCAAATTAAAACTTAGGTCTGGATTTGGATGCCACATCGGAAACCTCGTCATGGGTGCACTAGGGTTTGCTGACGATTTTGTTCTGTTGTCTCTTACTATAACGGGTCTACTATAAAGGTTCACTATCGGATGTTGGCAGATCATTTTATTAAATTATTGACGATATGTATTGCCTTTGGTAAAGAATATAACGTAAAGTTTAATCCTGATAAAAGTAAATGATTGTCATATGATGACGTAAATTCATGCAAGTTAGTTCAGTTAGATTAGAAAATAGTAGAAAAAGTTGATATATGTGCTCACATGGAAAATACTATTGGCATCGATGCACTTTTATGCGATATACAACATATTAGTAAATTTCCCTCAGGGGTCAACATATTAATGGGACAGTTTAATGGCACTGCCATTTCATCAGTACGGCCCAAGTTGTTCAAAATTAACTGTATGTCATTCTATGGTCCGTAACTACGGAACGATTAAAAGAGGGGTTGAGATGTTGCATGACGTAAAGTGACACGCCTTCTATAGACGTTGGCACACTGGACACACAGTTCCTTACTGCCCTATATATGTGAAGCACGTTCTTTTGAACTTCAAATGCACACCTGTGTCTTGAACTTCATTGAAAATTGGTAAGAGTGATAACCCATTGGTCACTTCATGCTGTAAATTAATCATTCAAGGTTCACTATCGGATGTTGGCAGATGATTTAAATATTTGTTGAAAAAAATATAGTCTTGAAAGATCACAGACAATAGAGGATGAGTTCCTTCATACGTAGGTAGCCGATGGCCCTATAGCATCGAAGAATAGAACCAGGTGTCAAGTGATTCACGACATTCGTAACGGGAATCTCGATTCACCCTTGGATTCTACATGGGCCTAAATGATAGAACTGCTTGATCACTTGTGTCTTTCATGATGCTGTGTTGAACTGTTTGATACATGGATTGCTTTTTTTTTTTTTTTTTTTTAGTGATTGCATTATAATCCTTACACTGCGACTTTTACTTCTCACCTGAATGTTAATTTCCCACTTCAATTTGTCATATGTATTGAATATATATAACACGTGTCCTACGAGAACGAAATAAGATATATATAATTCATAATATCAATACTAGGCATAGGCCATTGAAGAACTCCCGTTACTAAATTCGCCAGAATAGGTCTGCTACAGACACCTGAATATTGGGCCATTGCAGCACCTTACCATTCAAGTCAAGATCTAATCAGAAATGAACCATACCACCAAGTAAATTCTACCGAGACGATTCCAAAAATATGTAGGCTAATTTTATTGGGTTAGAACTGGCAGAAGTTGGGATTTATATCTCAAGAAAATGGTAAAAAATACACATGTTTTGCAAAATTTTGTTCCGGGTTAAATGACAAAAATTAGTCCACATTTCATTTTTTTTAAATTTCATTTTTCTTTGTAGTAGTTAGCAAATGGCAAAGACACGCCTGATTAAACATAATGTCCATATCTAATCTATCTTTATACAAGTTCTATTTTTCTTGTCTCTGATACGGTACTGCCCGATCTCACTGTTGTAGGATATAGTGCCATGGATTGGAATCTAATGAGCCTTGACCTTTTACGGAACCCTCGCGGATAAAATCCATTGGAACAATAATTGGTTGTACTTAAAGCTAGGAATTTCAGGAAACATTTCTCTACATCAAGAATTAGCGCTTATAATGTAAATATCCAGGTCTGTATGCATAAACGATCACATATAATACCTGAACAGAAAATGTCCAGCGTATATGAAAGAATTTGTAAATGAATAAAATTGTTATTGAAGTAAACAATATTATAAAATCAATAAAAAAAAATTTGCAAACATGTCGAGACAATTCCACAATTTTGAGAACAAATCAATTTAAAGTGGCTAAATTCATCCAAGAAGCCGTAAAAGTAACAGGTAAATTGTGCGTGTGGATACGTATTGGCCTACATTTTTCACTTCATTATTGTGATATTAGACATTAATATTTGTCATGTTGCGTTTTGCATTCTCAATTTGTGAACTTTAAGGTGCATATTTCATTGCGATGCTGATTATATTTGTTTTACGTATTTTATATACATGTAAGTGTGCTCTGTCGTCTGAAGTGAAAAGCAGTATTGTTGTAAGTGGCGCAGTACTAGATGTATCATTAATTCATGGATTTTAGTTTATTATATATTTTTGTTAGTATTCAGGAACAAAACCAAACACACACACACAAATAAATGAATGTCAAATAAAGACATGTTAAAAAAACAAAAAGAAAACAAAAAACGTGAAATGGGATTTGCTTTGTGTGGTCACTAATTTAGAATTAGAGAACAAGTTGCACAACGACTTGGGTTTTTGTACTTGACAGTCCATTTCTGTAACAGCATTATTTTAAACGGGACATGCGCTGCAGTTTCAATTCCCAAAATCAGCTTTTGTGTTCAGTCCGAAGTAATAGGCCTACACTAGGGGGTAGGTAAGGGGAGGGGGGGGGCTGGAACGCTGGTACAAATAATTTTTGCCCTGGTGGTGGGGAGGGGGAGGGGGGAATGAGACGCCCCTCATATCCTTCATTTATAAAAACCTATCAAGAGCGTGCATACATGTAGGCCTATAGTTTGGATCCCTTGACCTCATTCTGGTGTCAGGAGACTGAAGCAACTGGAGGCTTACATTTGAGTAGAAACATGTTCTCATATTTTAGGCCCCCAAAATATATTTTTAGCTTTCTCATTATGTTTTTGGTTTTTCTTGTTTGACAGCTTAAGAAGGCATTTATTTTGGTTGTGGCAAATATGCCAAATAATTAACCTCAACAATCTACAGCCATAACAGTTGTCAGGAAGTCTGAGGTTAATGGGGTGTTATCCGCCATATTATGACAAAATTACCCATGGGCATAAGTGGGACAGTCTGTCCCGACTCTCTCTAATCATTGTCCCAGTTCTCCCCCATAACTGTCCCAGTTCTTCCCATGTGGTGACCTCATGTAGAATTTTTAGAGAAAATTACTGTGAAATTAGTTGTCCCAGTTCTCACTCTCTTTTGTCCCGCTTTACCCCGTGGGTGTCCCACTTCTCCCCGAGAATCATTTTTTGTGCTCCAGAGTGATATATATGAGTACAAAAGGGGAATGAAAGTCGATTTTTTAAAGCAAAGTGCCCCAACTTTCTTTTCAATATATTACCACTACATGAAGTTGATCTGTTAAATAGTAAGAATAAAACAAAAACAAAAAACAACCACACGCCTTATGTATTGTCGCAGTTCTCCCCAGTCTCCCACTCCCAGGTGCGGAAAATAAGAAAATGTACAAATAATGGTTGGTAAGAAGTACGGAAATTAAAAGGGCTTCAAGCACACGTAAGCACAGCAAATAAAAATGCCTAGTACACCAGCACGGAAAACCCCCTACCATCCCGCTTCCTTCCCTCTACACCATGCCGCTTCCTTGATTGTCAGCTTGCACGCGTTGTAGACCTATGCCCTTTGGAATATAAGCAAATTAGGCCCCGCACCAATCAATTTTGTCACCACGTAATATTTTGAACCAACATAGATAAAACATTGAAAATGAATATGATCTGGAACAAAATGTTTATTATGACGAAATAAGTAATCTGAAAAGACATTTTGGAAGTTCGAATGGATGATGTCTCCCTTGTGTCTGCAGATTAGTTTACAGAGTCTCATCAACGACGGACTGCTTCAAAGTGTTTTCTCCGGTCGAGTTCTACACTACAGTGATGCAACTAGCGCACTAAGGGTTTGAAGTGGTAAAAAAAGAAAAAACCGAAAACACATGACAATAGTTTGAATACAAATCATTAATGGCGTGCGCCTTGCCCGATGCCAGCTTCCATCACCGGCGTCATAGTGCCATATAGTACACAAAAACATGACCCATATTCACAAATTCCAAAACCAACAATGACAGCAGAGATTCCAGAATTACCAAGGTATCAACATTCATCTTTCCAATACCAATGTGAAGAAACAAATTTCACTCCTGATTTGAGACAGGCAGTCACCCATTAGGCCTACAGCCAACCTTTGAAATAGACTTCAGTAAAGTCTACAGACTATAGTATAGAGTCTCCAAAATGTATAGGCCTAGGCCTAACTACTCAAAACCCAAATTTTATTACTTCTGCAAAAGATATAAAAAGACCTGGTAGGCCTTTAACACTTTAGTTGTTCTGACTTGTCAGTCAGCTGAGTTTACAGCCACACCAGAATGTAGGCCTACATCGTTTTTGTGATATTCATGAATCAGGAACGTTTTAAACATACTCTACCTCCATTATAACTATAAGTTGGAGAACACAGCCCACACCACAGCATAGCGAATTTATTTATTTATTTATTTATTTATTTATTTATTTATTTATTTATTTATTTATTTATCAAACAGTACAGAAAAACATGACCCATATGCTAATCATAAATTCCAAAACCAACAATGACAGCAAAGAGATTCCAGAGTTACCAAAGCATCAACATTCATCTTTCTAATACTAGTAATGTCGACCCTCATTGCATATATTTACATTGATTTTTCTGCTCGATTACACGAATTTTGCACATAGAACTACGAGAAACGACCAGAAACTCATACCCAGTTTGTTTAAGTGTTGAGTTCGGGAAACCTAGGTGGGCGTGGCTTAATCATAGTTAATGGAATGTGGACGGGACATATGTGTTATGGTCCGATAACACACAAGGCCCATGTTTTATGGTCTCACATTCACAACACACCAGGCTCTCTCGTATAGGCCTACTTGCAATGTAAAAAGTTAGATTGAATGTAAATATTTAAGTTTAGGCCCGGAATTAGCCTTTCTCACAGTCACAATCTGAGCCTGAAATTGCAAATAGGCCTACTTAAGTTATCCAGTCAGTGTCTCTTCCTCAAGTTCTCAACGCAACAACGCGCAAGTCGCTTCAGGGACAGAGTACTGATACAGTGATATGCCAAGTTAGGTTCAACTTCAAGATACTTGGTCTGCTAGTGATATCCTGTCCGCTAGTATCCATATCATTACCAGGGTGTAAAAAGTGAAAATCAACAAGGACAAAAAATACTAAGTTGGTGATAAATTAACATCCAACGTGGATAGGACCCTATAGAAAATGAAGAAACTGTGTCTGCGAGCCAAGCAGGCCTATTGGAGACTTCTATAGATGCAAGTGACTGGGTAGCCTGACACAAGGTTAGTATCCAGGCTACTGTATATGAATATTCATAACAAGTAGGCCTAAGTCTGAGGAAGTTAGACACTAGGTCTAATGCAAAATTATAGGCCTAAGTTACGGCACTTTAAATTTTTGCGTCAGAAAAAAAAACCAAAAAGTAAAAAAAAAAACAAAAAAAACCCGATATTTTAAAAAGCGTAGGGCCCGGGCGTAGGGTTTAATCGACGTAGGTGTCAACCAAAATGTAAACTGTCCTCCACTGTATTCGAGTTGAAGCTAATTGGTTAAGCTGCTCACGCGCATCGGTTGCCAAGGTCAGGGCGCCATCGGACAAGGTGAAGTCCGTCACCATTGACGTCAGGCCATAGAAACCACAATCACAACTTACACAAGGTGGATGACACTTTTCGGGTCATAATTACCGGTCATCCGTTATGCTTGTGACAAGCTGCAGTGTAAACAATCACACATAACACTCTCGATTACTGAAAAAAAAAATCGTGTTCGGCAGCGCCAAACTAATTCGATGAGCTGTTTGTCCGTGTTCCATGTGCCTGGTACGCTGGTAGTGGTACAAATAATAAAATTTTAGGGTGGATATGCTCAACTAAGGATATGAAACCCAAACACAATGGGAGCTAAGCGATAAGAAAATAGGGGGGGTCTCTGGGAATTAGTACTGAAAAAGTCCCAGGATAGAAGTGCACATCCTATAAGGGAAAAAGAGCCGTAACTGAGCTCGAGTACGTACTATTTATGGGGGTCTGGCGACAAAGCCATGGGGCCTTTAGGATCAATGGTTTGAAAAAGGGGGGTCTTTGACAGCGACAAGTCCCAATTTAGTGGTCAAAAATGGGGGTGTTTCCAGGGGAGCCAACCCGTAATGCTAAGTTATGCCCCCCCTCCCCCCACCCCCAGCGTCCAGCAGATAAGTGCGGCAAATGAAAGTAGGGAAAACCCCTTCAAATAGGCCTACCCCCGCTTCAAACTTCAAAGGCCTGTCTTGCCCTGACTTTGAAGGCGGAATGATGATGGCGACAAGCTCAACTTTGCAGCGATTTTACTCGAGTTTTCATTGCTCATTTTTTTTCTTTTTCAGACAAAGACAAATAAACAAATGGGCCGATCGGCAACTTTGACCGTCTCTCACAAGAGAACGGACGCAATAAGAAAAATCACTGAATAGGTTTTTAAACAAATTAAAATACTTCAAAAATTGTCTCAACCTTTCTTTATCAAGTAGTTTCTGGAGAAATAGGCCTATCAAAAACATGATGCATATCTGTTTCACCACAATCAGTGTGCCTAGAATAGATACAGCTGTTGTCACTGTCTGTACACTATAACCGTACCTGTTGGTAGCGGTGCATTATCAAGTCACTGGCGGTTAATAAAGCATATAGGCAGGCATAGGCCTAGATGTTCACCGTTATGTTAATCATGACCAGTGCAGATACATTTTGCTTTAAATTTAAACGCTGAAATGAGTTGCACATCACCTTGAATATCTAAACTTAATGCCCAATTCAGTTGCCGTATCTACTAACCTTTTTTCTGGCTTCGCCGAACTTTTCAAATTTGAAAACTTAATGGAAATCATCTTGGACCTCACAACAAAAGGGTTCATTAACCGGCCTCGCATGTTTACCATTTGAAAATTTTAATTCGGTGCACCTATTTTACGATCGAGTTAAATTAGGCCTACTTCTTTATTGTACGTTGAGAACGGGAGAAGGAAAAACAAAAAGGATAGCAAAGAATAAAAAAGGAGCAAAGAAAAAAAGAAAATTCTCTACGTGGATCAAAGGCCCTTTGTGCGCAACTCGCACAAATTAGCTAAAATGAGATTCGGTGTAAGTATTTTTTTTTCTCTCAATTCATCATACTGCAACAACTGAATTTTACATTTTAGGTTTGTCGTTGGCATAAAGTTCTAACTATTTTATAAATTGTACTCGGAATTTTATGCCCACTTGCATTTGTTTGAAGACTGAAAAGGCTACTAAGCTGGAAAAAAAAAAACTGTTGTCCTAGGCCTGCACAGTGATGGTGTTTTTCATCAATAAATCTATACTGTTCAGCAACTCTTATCTATATACCTGCCATAAGTTAATAACACAGCACTGTGACGGTATTATACGATTTTATTTAGGTAAAAGTATATATATATATATATATATGTACACACACACACACACAAGGGTACATATTGTAAATAAGCAGATAATATGGCGACGAAATAAAGATACAATATTGTCTCTGAAACTGATCGAAGTTAAAATTGGCACATCGAGGTAGCAAGGGACTCCCATGTGACAAAATTTTATAGAAAGCATTAGCATGATACTGATAGACGTCACATTGTAATTGACATGCAGACCAATCAATGATGTTTATATTTATGAAGAAGGCCATATAAACGTCATGAACGTCACGTACTTAACTACACCATAACTCAAGATCCAAGGCATGTTTTGAATAATTCAGTAGACCATAAAGTTATATATATGTCCATCCAAATGCAATATAGTTTACGCCACTAATAATACTATTCTCCTCTGAATTCTCAGAAAAACAAAGTTAAAAAAAAAAACAATAATAATAAACTTACCTGACATTTTGATCTGTTACAAGAAGCTTTGCCTTTCTCGAACGTATTGATAAGTTGAAGATTTCGGCCAGGAATGAGACTGGCATCGAACAATGCTCTTACGTAACTAGTGAGTTTGGGACGTCATAAAGGAATAGGCCTTTCTTCTAGGCCACGCCCACTCTTAGATCCATCCGCCCCCCCCCCCCCGTCAAAATGCCGAAACGTTGGGTCCCGAATGCAGTTTTCAATACCCAAATACTTTCGTATCAATAAACAAATTATAGATCTATAGTATTTTTAGGTGGCCCTTATGAATAGCGGCTGTTGTGGCCTTAATGAGGGTCTCCTGGCTATATATGTTACGGAAATAATGTACATGTATATACAGTCAAATAAAAGATATGTGAGTCTGAGTCTGAGTCTGAGTCTGATCTATGTGTATTTCTGCCTTTTTCACTGCCGATCTTCGTTTCTACTTTTAGCGCGCTTCAGTTGGTTATGTTGCTGCTTCCAATGCAAGTTTATTTTTATTGATTGGTTGAAATCTGTTTTTCACGTTAGTTTTTTGGTTTTATTTTTTATTTCTTTTTTTTTTTTTTTTTCATTTATTTATTTTTAAAATTTTGTGTCCCTTAAAGACTGGATCGTGGATCACACTAGTTTATCCTTCATATGTCAGCATGGCTGCAAGCCCAATTGCAATGCGTGCACTGAACATTGTGTGGAAATATTTCGAAAAAATCGAGAGAGAGAGAGAGAGAGAGAGAGAGAGAGAGAGAGAGAGAGAGAGAGAGAGAGAGAGAGAGAGAGAGAGAGTGTTGGTTTAAACATATTTTCATTTAGCAATTGGAAAGCAGGACGGAGCCCTATATTAATTCCTCTAGCGAAAGAAAGGACAAGGAACAGGACAGACGAAACATCACAATCCCCTGGTGCGCGACCATGCGGGGGTAACATAATGAAGAAGTGGGACGACACAAAACAAGACAGATAGTGGGGCGTCGTAATTCAGGGAAAAATTGTACATGTTACAAACTTCTTTATCTATTATTAGGTTTATAAGTGTTAATTTTGAGGGGCAAATCTTCTAGAGCTTTTGATGAATTCTCTCACAGCCATATTAATATTATTTTCCAGGTTGCATAGTACGTGTCCATATAAAACTGTATGGATAATGAAAGGAGCAAATTTTGAAATAACTGCACGAAGACTGTCTCTCTGAACGATATGCAATGGACAAGCAAAAAATATAATGCAAGACATTTTCAATCCCTTGACAACAAGAACACATAAAGGAGTCTTTGATACCAATTTTATGTAGATAACGTTCAGCTGGATGCAGACCATTTGTAACCGAGCATGGAGAATGAAAAGATATCGTTTCCTACGTTCAAAAGAGATGAGTACTTCACAAGACGATGTGGGTTGTTGACTAGGTTATATTTAAATTGACACAGTGTTGGAGCATTCCGAGTATCAAGGAGCAAAGAAAAAAAGAAAATTTTATGTTGATCAAAGACCCATTATGCGCAACTCGCAAAAAATAGATAAAATGATATTCGGTGTAAATATGTTTTTTCCCAATTCATCATACCGCAATAACTGAATTTTACATTTCAATTTGTTGTTGGCATAAAGTTTTTCTAACTATTTTATAAATTGTACTCAGAATTTTATGCAAACTTGCCTTTGTTTGAAGACTGAAAAGGCTACTAAGCTGAAATAAACTATTGTCATAGTCAGGCCTGAGTAATGATGGTGTTTTTCATCAATAAATCTATATTGTTCAGTAACTCTTATCTGTATATCTGCCATAAGTTAATAACACAAAACTGTGATGGTATTGTACGATTTTATTCAGGTCAAAGTAAATATACATATATATGTATATACATACACACACAAATGTACATATCGTAAATAAGCAGATAGTATGGCGACGAAATAAAGATACAATACTGCCTCTGAAACTGATCGAAGATAAAACTGGCACATCGAGGTAGCAAGGGACTTACATGTGACAAACTTTTATCGAGAGCGTTAGCATGATAGACGTCATATTGCAATTGATATGCAGACCAATCAATGATGTTTATATTTATGAAGAAGGCTATATGAACGTCATGAACGTCACGTACTTAACTACACCATAACTCAAGATCCAAGGCATGTTTTGAATAATTCAGTAGACCATAAAGTTATATATATGTCCATCCAAATACAATATAGTTTACGCCACTAATAATACTATTCTCCTCTGAATTCCTTTAAAAACAAAGTAAGAAAAAAAAATTAAAAACAGTAGACTTACCTGACATTTTGATCTGTTACAAGAAGCTTTGCCTTTCTCGAACGTATTGATAAGTTGAAGATTTCGGCCAGGAATGAGAATGGGATCGAATAATGCGCTGACGTAAGTGGTGAATTTGGGACGTCATAAAGGAATAGGCCTATCTTCTAGGCCACGCCCACTCTTAGATCCGCTGATTGGTTTAGTCTACAGTTTCCGTGTTCACAAAGAACTTGATCTGATCCTGACTTTGGTCCTAACATTCAATTGGTGCACTTTTGACAGGTGCATTGACTCGCGACACCCGCCTCCCCCCCCCCCACCGTCCAAATGCCAAAAAGTTGGGTCACGAATGCAGTTTTCAATATCTGAATACTTTCGATATAAATAAACAAATTATAGATCTATGTGTATTTCTACCTTTTTCACTGCCGATCTTCGTTTCTACTTTTAGCGCGCTTCAGCAGATTATGTTGCCGTTTCCAATACAAGTTTATTTTTATTGACCGGTTGATATCTCTTTTTCACGTTGTTGTTGTTGTTGTTGTTGTTGTTGTTGTTGTTGTTGTTGTTCTTCTTCTTCTTCTTCTTCTTCTTCTACTTCTTCTTCTTCTTCATCATCATCTTCTTCTTCTTTTCTTCTTCTTCTTCTTCTTCTTCTTCTTTTTTGTCTGTTGTTGCTTTCGTTATTTCTTTTTTCTATTGACCGTTTTTTTGTTTTTTTTGTTTTTTTTGGGGGGGGGGTTGTTTTCGTTTTTGTTTTGTTTTGTTTTGTTTTTTTTTTTGTTTTTGTTTGTTTTTTTGATTTTAGTTTTGTTTTTGTTTTTGGGGGGTTATTCTTTGTTTTTGTTTTTGTTTTTTGTTTGTTTTTTTTCTATTGACTGGTTGAAATCTGTTTTTCACGTTTTTTTTCATTTTTTTTTTTTTTTTTTTTAAATATCCCCTAGAGACTGGATCGTGGATCACACTTGTTTATCCTTCATATGTAAGCATGGCTGCAAGCTCAAAGCGTGCACTGAGCATTGTGTGGAAATATTTCGAAAAAAAGAGAGAGAGATGGACGTGCAACTTGCAGATTGGGAGTGCCTGCAACTAGCGTGCCGTGCGAGCGCGTGTTGGTTTAAACATATTTTTATTTAGCAATTGGAAAGCAGGACGGGGCCCTATGTTAATATTTCTTGCGAAAGAAAGGACAAGGATCAGGTCAGAAGAAACATCACAATCCCTTGGTGCGCGACCATACGAAGGTAACATAACGAAGAAGTGGGACGACACAAAACAAGACAGATGGTGGGGCGTCGTAATTCAGGGAAAAAATGTACATGTTAAAAACTTCTTTATAAAAAATCAGGTTCATAAGTGTTAATTTTGAGGGGTAAATCTTCCAGAGCTTTTAATGAATGCTCTAACAGCCATGAATATCTTCATATTATTTTCCAGGTTGCAAAGTTCGTGTCCATATAAAACTCTGTGGATATTAAAAGGAGCAAAATTAGAAATAACTGCATGAAGACGGTCTCTGTGAGCGATGTATAATAGACAAGCAAAAAATAATACCAGACCCTTGACCACAAGAACACATACAGGAGTCTTTGATACCAATTTTATGTAGATAACGTTCAGCTGGATGCAGCCCATTTGTAACTGCGCATGAAGAATTAAAATATATCGATTTCCTACGCTTAAAAGAGATGGGTACTTCAGAAGGCGACATGGGTTGTTGACTAGTTTAGATTTAAATTGAGACAGTGTTGGAGTATTCTGAGTATGAAGAGGCAATAAGTTTCATAGTCATGTGGCAGATGGGAAAAAAGATTTATGAAAGAGATCTGTTATAGCCCTAAAATGAGGTAAGTCAAGACGTCTACGAGTATTGTAGATGTTCAGTGTTTCTGCTGTTGGAATATTTGGTATCAAATTTAGCAAGTAATCAGGGGTAAGGTTATTTACTATTTGTAGATAAGAATCTGTTTATTTCTTTTTCTTCTCTGAGCCAAAGTTTCCCAACCAGTTTCCTCGTAGAGCATGGCACTTGCAGTAGTTCGCAATGCACCCGTAAAGGTGCGGGAGGCAACCAGCTGAACGTTTTTCAGTAATTGCGCGACTGAATGTGAGCAGCCGTCCCAGACCGCATTGCCATATTCCAGAACAGGTCTAATTAATGAAAAGTAAATAGTTTCTTGTGTTTCACGATCTATTCTATATTGTAATGCTTCCATGATATTCAGCTGTTTCATAGCTTTAAGAATGATCTGACTGATACGTGATGTCCATTTTAGATCTGACTTGAATACAATACATAAATGTTTATGCTGTTGTACGTTTGTCAACTGATTTTGAAATACAAGTGAAGGATGGTTGCAGTTTGGTGCTTACGCGAAATTAACATGGTGTCTGTTTTTAAAGCATTGAAAGTTAAAATCCAATCGTTGACCTAATTTTCTATTGAAGAAAGGTCCGAATTGACAGTAGCTGCAGCCTCAGCAACGTCATTTACAGAAATATAGAGAGATGTATCATCCGCAAATAGTTTAATTTTAGAACTTACGATATTCACTATGTCGTTGATAAAAAATAACGAACAGAAGAGGACCGAGCACTGAGCCTTGAGGCACCCCTGCAGTGATTGTCCCCAAACTAGGAGAATGCCCGTTCAACACTACACGCTGTTGACGGTTCTGTAAGTAGTCTTTAAACCAGCTTAGTAAATTTTCATTGATACCATTCGTTTCTAATTTGTAAAGTAAACCATCGTGCCAAACTCTGTCAAAAGCTTTACTTATGTCTAAAAAGACAATTCGTACTTCTTTGTGTTGATCTATTGCCATCGAAAGTTCATGATACAGCAAAAGAAGTTGGATTACAGTAGAGTCACCTGGCATAAATCCGGATTGGTTTGTTGTTATTACAAAACTGTCGCGAAAGAAATTAAAGACATACTTAAATATTACTTTTTTCCATTTCTTTACCGGTGCAGCTTAACAGAGAGATGGGTCTATAGTTATTGCATAACTTTGTATTACCACTTTTAACTAAGGGGTTATATGGGCTCTCTCCTAGTCAGTAGGACATTTTTGCAACTGCAGAGATAAATTAAAAGTATACTTAATGATTTATAGATTACAGGGGCGGCTTCTTTGAGTAGTCTGATGCTAACTCCATGGGGACCAGTGGCCTTTGTGACATCTGAGATCATCAAGAACCTCGTCGCCGTGTATAGTAACACTAGATAAGACGCTGTGGGGTGTGTTGGTTACTGGAAGCAACCGTATGGCAGAAGCATCAAGTATACCTTGCCTTAAGAAAAAAAAAGAACTGAATATCTGAGCCTAAGATGAATTGTCAGATATTTGTTTTCCTTCGGATAGAAGAGAAGGAATAGCAGAAGACTGATTTTGATTCAAAAGTATTTAGCGGTCCGCCAACAAGCTTTTGTTCTTACATTTTGAATTTTTTAAGGGATGTGCTTAGCACGCGTGTTCTCAGCAGTTTTCTGGGTGCAGAAACAGCAGAAATGATAGTGTTCCTGAATCCAAATTTTTAAAAAAATCAGGAGCTAGAAGTACAGCTAAAAATTACATTATCCCTACCGACAAGTGTTTTGTGCAAATAAGAAAATTAGTGCTACATGAACTTTTATAGTATTCGATAAGAGACGCATACTTGCATGGTATGTTCTTTATTTTCTCTCTCTCTCTCTCTCTCTCTCTCTCTCTCTCTCTCTCTCTCTCTCTCTCTCTCTCTCTCTCTCTCTCTCTCTCTCTCTCTCTCTGTCTCTGTCTCTCTCTCTCTCTCAGGAATAGGCAACATGTCAAATGGTGGAATTCGTATACTGTACCTGAATAAAAGCAAGTTAAAATCTGTTTCTGTGTTTCCTTCCAGTAAGTTTGTTTGTTTGTTTGTTCTTTTTTGTCCCTGGTACCTGGGTCCCGGGTATTAAACATAGCTTATTTGCGGGTCCTGGGACCCGACGTTTTCCCCTAAATCAATGCACTACTTTTGACCCTGGACTACTTAATTCTTGTCCCATTGTATGAATCCACATTTCCAGGAATATACCATCTGTGTTTTGGGCCTCAATACAAACTCTGTTTTCAACATTTTCATTTTATTAATTTAATCTTAACTTAATCTAGCACTTTATCTTTTTAGCTGGATCAAAATCTGGATAAAATTAATTTTAAGCAAAAATCCTGAAATGTTAATCATATGCTTTTTACAATAGCCATAAAACAGACTGGTTCACATTAAAATTGTTCATGCGACCAACGATGTGGGATCAAAAAGAGTCGATTTCAATTATGATCGACCTGGGAGGGCTTTAGTTCAGAGACAACCTGATGACCTAAGCATTTCAATTCAGGCGACCAATGTTCTATAGTGAATTTCAATGACTTAAAATTTTTGTGACTTTGTGACATGCACACCTCAAAAGGAGCGACCCAGTGCTTTAAGGGGGTACCAAAGGCCATTATATAACCAGCAGCAACAGTGCCACATATTCCGTGCAGTTCGGAACAAAGAAAAAAAATAACAAAACAAAAAACAAAAACAAACAAACAAACAAATTAAAAAAAAAAAAAAAACAAACAAAAAAAAAAAAAAAACACAAAAAAAAAAAAAAAATACAAAAAAAAAAAAAAAAAAAAACACGCACACACACAAAGAGGAGTCTTGGAAGCTCTGGATTATTTTCATATTTTATACAGCCATTTCACACACTTTCCTGGCATTAAGAATGCGCTGCTTTAGGCATAATTATAATAATATTGCCCCCCTTCACGCAAGATATGCAAGCACCCATCTATTATTTACCAACATTTCATTAAATGAATGAATAAATAAATAAAATAAATAAATAGATAAATAAACAAACAAACAAATAAATAAATAAATAAATAAATAAATAAATAAATAAATAAATAAATAAATAAATGAACAAATAAATGAATAAATAAATAATCTCCTACGAGAAAAGGGAAAACATAATAAGCAGAACACATTCATTTGAATTTGAAAGCTGTTTATTTTCTTGTGGGAAAGGTGCCGGCGCGAACCCGAACATTCGGTACAATTGACAGCGGGAAAATAATCTAACATATCAATATAATACACTAGAGGTGGCTTAAAATTCAAAGCGTCTCGTATTTACGATGTAACTGTGCACAGCTTCAAATATTTGGTAATTGACATCATGACTGAGTTCTGAGTTGGCTTGTTTGAAGCATTGTATGAGTATGTCACTAGCTAAGTGAGCTAAGAGATTTGGATGTACACCAGGTGCTAGGATGTGACACACCGTATCCAGTAAAGCTTGCCTAAGCACTAAGAATTTAGGATAGGTCAGGAAAAAGTGATAAATGTCTTCATTTTGGTCGGAGCATGAGCAGGCAGGTGTTTGGACTATGTTTAATTTGTGGAGATGGGAGTTAAGCTGAGAAAAACCAAGGCGCAACTAAGTGTGACAGATATTTGAAAAGCGCTAACCGTATGAAAAATAGGAGGGTATGGGATCAACAGTTAATAAAATCGATTTTGATATACATTTGAAGATATCAAGTGACCCAGACTCTCTGATATCGAGTGGCAAGTTGTTTCAAAGGAGAATACTAAATGGAAGAAAGGAGTCTCCATATCATTTAGTCGTAAATCTAACCTGTCTAATGTTGAACCTGTCAGGCAGGTTAATATTAGAGGTAAGTCCGATATTGCGAAGCACCAGGTCTGAAAGGTAACTAGGGGTCATTTTATGGATCATCTTGTAAAAGAGGACCAGTTTGTGATATTTACGATAAGTGGAAAGACTTTGCCAACCAAGCTCAGTTAGAAGCAAATTAAGGGGGAGGGGGGGGGGAGGTTCAAGGCACCGCTACAGATACGGGCTGCTTCATACTGAACGGCTTCAAGAGATGCTGATAAACCTCCCGCGCAATTGTCAAAGTGGACACATCCGTATTCGAGTATGGGACGGATCATAGTAATGTATATGCGGGTTAGGGCTTTGCGGGGTAGTTTAAATTTAAGACGCCGTAACAGGTTGAAACGTTTGCTGGATTTATTGGTGATGCATGTGACATGGGAGTACCAGGAAAGCTTTTCAGAAAGTGTAATGCCAAGGTGTGTGTGTTCAGTTGGTTCAGATATGGGTGTATTTCTAAGGATAAGGGGTGGGTGAGTGGGTTTGTTAACTTTAGAATAGAAGAGAACAGCTATTGATTTCATCGCGTTGAAGGTGACGCGCCAAAGTTTGCCCAAAGAATAGATCTTATGAAGGTCCGTGTTTAGTCTTTCAGCAGAAATAGTAGTACTATGTATGATTTTCAATACACTGGTGTCGTCAGCGAAAGCTTGATTTCACAGGCCATGTCGCCAGTAATGTCATTTATGAAGACCAGGAATAATAGAGGTCCTACTATGGAGCCTTGTGGTACGCCAGCTTCCACTGCCAGCCAAGTGGAAGTTCGACCGCGAAGAGTCGTGCGTTGAAAGCGGTTTGACAGATAACTATTAAGAAACTCCACGACAGGGTTTGTGAAGCCAAGTTGTTTCAATTTGAATAGGAGACCCTCATGCCAGACACGGTCAAACGCCTTAGACATATCAAGAAATATCATACGGGCTTCCTTCCCAAGTTCAAGTCCATTGTTAATATCATGAAGAATGCATACTAGCTGGTTGATGGTAGAGTCGTTTGCTTCAAAGCCAGAATTGTTAGAGGTGATTAAGTTATTTGTGATAAGGCACTCATAGAGAACATTATAAGTAAGTCGTTCATAGACCTTTGAGACGTTACACAACAGAGAGATGGGTCGATAATTTTCCTTGGACTGTTTGTTGTATAGGGCCGGGGTTGAAGCGTCAGCCGCTTGTATTTTTCCATGCACGGTTGTGTTGCATGAGGAGTCTCTTGATGTTATTATTAATTTACGGTTTGTCTTTAGATCTGACAGTTATTTCACGGGATGGGATAAATTCTTTGCAAGCATCTATGAAAAGGTCAGACCAATAGGATACAACGTCCAGTTGTATCCAATAGGATACAATTGGACGTTGTATCCCATAGTCATGTATGAGACTACAGGCATGCCAACTTTGATGACCTAAACGCAGCCCTCCAATACGAACCTTGGTTCGTATTGGAGGGCTGCGTTTAGGTCATCAAAGTTGGCATGCCTGTTGTCCCATACAGTACGTTTAAAAGGTCGATCTCTACGGCTTAGGATGGAGAAGGAGCAATAAATTACAGCATGATCAGAGGTGGAGATAGGAGATTTATTCATGTGTTTTGCTAGACACCACGCTACTAGCACATGTACTGCTTAAACTCTGCCGTATATTCGAAGACCATATATTTCTAAAGTAATCATGGAGGCATCTGATCTGTCTAATGCTATCAGAAAATCATCAGGAGGGTGTCTATAACAATAGCACAGTTGGTGTAGAAGACTCTGCTTCAAGTGCTAATGTAGGCGATGCTACCGATGAGAATAAAAGTGAATCCCTGTCAGGAGTAGGTAAAGGGCATATAAAAGAGAAGGCGGGAGCCATTGTCGCCCTCTGTTTCCATTGGTCAGCTGAATAAGGGTTAGATATACAAATCCCTTTGTGAGGTGTTGTGTGGGGAACGGTTTGTACAAACTCTTACAATTGGTATTCAGTCGGCAATAAACGGTCAATTAGCAGAGGCACTAAACCGCATACCGGAAAATTTAGTCCAGTTGGTCGAAGACAATGCTGGAAAATTAGAAAATGTAGAGAAGAGACTTAAAGCTCTGGAAGATCGTGTAAAAAGCGTCAATACTGCACTCGCATATAAAAGTGAGAAGGTTGCTGAGCTGAAGAAAGATCACGAAAGTATAAAAAAAAGCAACAGACCATGATGCACTCAATAGTGTGGGCGAAAGCGAAGTTTGCGGGATATTTTTTGGTATCCCAGAGTTTGATGACAGTGAGGATACCGATGAGGAAGTAACTAGATTCTGTAAAGAAAACATTGGCTTCCACCTTGGGCCGAACGACATTCAGCGCAGCCATCGTGTCGGACGCGTCAGGGCGTCAAACAACAACGGGACTTCCAGAAACGGTACTGCAGCACGAGTCTCTCCACCCAGACTTATTATAGCAAGCTTTGTCAGTTACCGTGTGAGGGCAAGCGTTTTCAGCGTGAAAAAGCGGCTGAAAGGTACAGGGTTCTTGGTAGTCTAGAATCTGATCTAGATCATCGATTGCATATAAAGCAAGGTGCCTCAAAAGATCTGGGAAAATAATGGACACTTGGACTTTTGATGGGAACATAAAAATAAAAAGTAAAGTCCACTGACAGTACTACCCCCCCCCCCCCTGGCTAATGGTGATAGACAGCGAAGCTGATCTTGCACCATATACAGAGTGAAAGACTTTTCTTCGCTTTGCAAGCCTGTCTTAACATTCAGAACTGTTGTTCGATTGATTTGCAAATTATGACAAACTCACAAAACAAATACCAAGTTGTGATCAAACAGCAACTAGTGTCAATATGATGTTCAGGTCATTGCTATTAAGCCAAGACTATATGTTGGTTATTGTGCACTCAGCCATTTTTTTGTTTTTGTTGTTTTTTTTGTTGTTGTTGTTGTTGTTTTTTTTTTTTTGTTTGTTTGTTTTTTTTTTTGTTTGTTTTTTGTTTTTTGTTTTTGTTTTCTGCCATGGATTAATTTTGTGGATCATGATCCATGAGCGTTATGCCACACTGAAAGTTATGTTTTTCTGTTCTAGAATTACCAAAAAGTAAAATCATCAGTTGTTTATACATACCTGACAATTTCTTTCGAATGACTTTTGTGCTTCACTAAGGGGAGTCCTATTGCCATAAAGCTAGATAGGTGATCGTCATTTCATAGTATGATATATGACCAGCAGTTTCCCTGCGTTTCCTCCTTATTCAATGCAATTAAATCATGGGTTGATTTTCAGGTATTCAAGGCTAACTTTGTAATTAATTGATCAACATATTATTGATATATTACATTTTTATTATTGTTATTCAAGGGATTTTTCTCGATGCAGACAAACAGGTGACCGATATGATAAAAGTATAACACTGGTTCTTTACATGTTCGCTTTATATTATATAATGGGCTTCCAACATGAGGGGTGAGTGTCTTCCGATCACGCGCGGTGGACTTTTGAATATGTTGATGATTGCGGCTTGGTTGCGGCCACTATAGTCCGGGTTTGCTCGACATAATTTTGAGCCTATCGATCAACACTTTTTTACAAACTATATGGAGGTTGACTTAAAGGTGACCTGTTTTGTCAGTAACAGTTGTTATGTTGAAAGACATAGTATATGATAACAGTTATGTTAGCATTTACCCATTCTTTTGAATCCCTGGTAAACAACATTTAGCTGTACATCTACTAATTCAGGTCTATACAAGCCATCCGAAATGTATTTTCTAACCATAACGTTTATTCCGACATTTTGGTTAGATTTTGTTTTCAATATATTACATGTTTCTATGTTGTACCTATGGCAATCTTATGTTATCCGACCACCTGTTAGTGTTACTTTGCCACATTTGCCAGTTGTATGCACAAGGCAGTTACTAATTTTACGTAAAGGGTTCCAATACATTTATATTATTACATATATGCAGAGTCTGTGGTACTTTCCGCTTATACTGTATACGACTTGGGGCCCTATAAAATATTGTTACATCATAAGAAGGTCTACTCTTCCCCTCATATAAGGAATGATTTGTGGCATATGTCTATCTATATTTGATACGAATTGCTGTATTTGTTTTGGCAAAATATTCTGTGAGTTGCATGATGGCAGGCCTAAAAGCAATATTATATTATGAGTTGTACCCAGATGTTATCACTGCAATAGTTAGTTATGCTACCGACCTTCTGTGGGAAACTTTTTTTTCTCGTGGAAATGACCGTAACATTTGAGATAGGTTTATATTCCAGACTTAGCTGTTTCGTTTCTTTTTCAGCACTGGTGTACTTTTTTATTTGTTCACTGTTTAAGGTATTCATTTTCATAATAATTGCGTGAAAATAACCATGCAAGAAGTCATCGTTATCGTTAAATGTCACGGTATAGTGAATAAGTTTATTGATACTTGTGCCATGTTACATTTTCTGTTACATCACATCACCAGACAGGGCTATAGCCCTGTTTGGTGATGTGCATCCAAACCCCAGCCCAAATGACCAAACTGCTGACGTAAAGATCTGTCACACAATATTTGTAGTCTTTCAGATGACAAACTTTGTTATATTAAAACTTCTTTAGCACAATCATTCCACATAATTACCCTATCTGAAATTTTTCTTGGGTCTGGCCAAAATAGTCATAATTTGAACCTGCCTGGCTCTTATCCAATATTGCGACTTGATGGAAGGAGTGGCCCATGCAGGTGGCGGTGTGGCCAAGTATGTTTCTCATGCTCTGGTTGCCAACAGACATACCGACATTGAATCTGATAACCTTGAAATAATGTGGGTAGAGATCCGATTGCATATTAATAAATTTCTATTAGCTGTGGTTTGCAGACCAACAAACTCAACTGTATCTTTTTGGGACGATTTGCTATCAAATTAAGATCTTGTTTATAGCTCGAATATTACTAGTATAATTATAACAGGTGACCTGGATTCTGATGCCAAAACGCACCATGTTAAAAAGTTCGTAAATTTCCGACTTCATAATATCTGAAGATTCATATCACAGAGCCAACAAGAATAACGGAGCAATCTTCAACCTGTCTTGATCATATAATAACTGACATGCCCCAGTTTGTTAAAACTGAGTGTGCTGCCACCTGCCGCACAAAGCGATCACACGATAGCTGCAAACTTGTTATTTAGGGTTAAAAAGGATAACTGTTTTGCCAGATCTATTTGGGAATACTCTAAGGCAGATTTTGATATTTTCCGTGGAAATTTAAGCAGCGTTGACTGGGACGCCTGCTTCAATACTGATAATCTGGATATAGCTTGTCGTTTGTGGACTGAATCTTTTTTAAATGTTGCTCGGAATTCATTCCCAACAAGACGATGACAAGGAGACAAAATAATGCTCCCTGGTACGCCTATTAGTTATGAACACAAAACCGTAAGGTCAATAGGATCACAACAAAGTAATTAGGCTTCTAATGAAAACCCGCATATATGGAGGTACTTTCGAGATTTACGTATTGCTAACTAAACGCGCCAAGGTAGCTTTCTCTCCCCTCACTGTTTTAGTATGTTTCTAAATGATCTGTTGAAAGAGAGAAACTCATCAGAGTATGTTTTACGCATTGATGAACATATCATTAACTCTTTCGCGTACGTTGACGACGTGACGTCGGTTAGCTCGATGGTACTTGATCTTCAAGCACTCATTGATGTACGTTCTGCTTATGCACGTAAATGGAGATTTAATTTTGGAATTACCAAGACCAAATGCGTGATAATTGGTTCTCCTATACTGCGAAACTTCCCTACTTGGGATTTGAATGACGCTACTGTTGAAAATGTGTCTAGTATGGACATTCTTATGGCAGTGTTTAACTATGCTGGAACCAGTAAAGACCATGTGCAGAAGCGGATCCAGAATTGTAGGCGTGCTTATTACGGTTATAACGACATTGGCAATTGTTACCCTGCTTAGATACTGCTAAGACATATCTATGGTCTTCCATTTGCGTAACTGTGCTATCTTTTGGGATCGAGTGCTCGCAACTGAGTAAAACAGATATACAAAACCTAAACATGACCCAAGGCTCTCTTGTGAAGCATTTACTTGCACTAGGTAACAGATCCCATAATTAACAATTTATGTCAGGCTTTAATTTACCACCTGTGGAAGAGATTTTGAGTCGGCAAACCTGATTTCTATATCGCACAATTTTCCAGGTAAACATTCCCTTGTTTGCACTGACCATACGGTTACTACCTAAGTACATAGCTACGAGAGCATACTGTTCAGGACCACTTATTCCACGCGTGATTGAATATGGATACTCGCCCGTATCGCCAAAATCACCCAGGGTTTTCCTTCCTGGTGAAATTACAAAGGGCTTTCCTTCTTGGTGTTAACAGCCTGGTTGACACTCTGCAAAATCTTGTTTTTTCAGATTCTTATTTTAGGCTTGTTCAGCCGAGCATGTACTTACGGAACCTTAAATAAAGGTAATTTGATTCTTTTATTACTTGATTGTGGTTGTGTTGTATTTATGTATATTTTTTCATGTGGATTGTTTAATAAAATAAACAAATGAAATAAAGGAACTTTTCATATTCCCAAGCATGTTCTCTGTTTGCCCGAAAATTACCTACGTGAGTTTATTCTGTACATTCCAGTGCAAATGAAGGTAATTGTGTTTACTTACCATTGTTCATTCAGGAAAATGCAGTTAAATTAATAAGGAAAACACGAAAGTTAGTCCCAAAAGTAATACCAGTACTTTTTTGGGCTCATTTTGATGCATTTTCTATAATTTGTTGTATAAACAAAGTGAGCAGGTAGGGACGATGAAGTTGCTCACATCATGAATTATACCACACTCAAGCAACAGGCTGGTAGCTGTAACAGTAACTGGTAACATACTTGAATACCCAGCTGGGATCAAAGAAATGTGACATGACCATATGCATGTAGCACTTCCGGGCTGCGAAATTCTGTTTGGGTTAGATGATTGGGATGCCTGTGAACATGCATTTCAGTTTCAGCTTATAGCAGTTCAGTGAATGATCACGTGCAAGCTTGGGTAAGTAGTTTCTGGTATCTATTTATTTCTATAATCAAAGAATTTACTACCAAAAATATTTGCAAGCCATATTAGCTTTTGTCGTGACTCCTTGTTTGCCCACACAGTGAAAATTGTAGAACCAGAACAAAAAATCACAGGTCAACGCTCCCTCTCATATCGAAGTTAAATAAGATAAAAATTGTAATGAGGCTCGCTTCTGCATGCAAAATATTTACTACATGACACAGAATTATCTACTATGTTTTGCAAACATCTGTGTCAGAATAAAAATATTAATTCAACGCATTCCAAAGCAAGGTTATTTACTAATAACTTTTCTTATGGGCACAAGCATGCAGACAATTTCAGATCAATATCGTTCGAAACAGATACGTTGAGACAACATCCGATTCGCGGATCTTTGGCTACAAGTACGCATCAATATATGGAGACCATTTGCGTATCGCGTGCTGCATGCTTTCACTGCAAACCACACTTTGAACATACGTATCTTGCTACTTGACAGTCCATCATCTTTAGCGCCCCCCCCCCCCCCACCCCCACCCCCCAAAAAGAGAAGGAAATGTTGAAAAATAGTCTTAATTACACTTTGAATTCGTCACCCCTGTTCTTAGTACCAATAAACTACAATACGTACAGGTACGCACCAAACAGTCAACCTTAACCAGAGTATGGTCCCATCAAAATGACACAACCTGATTGAATGCTGTAAAGATGGTTTATTTCATGCAGTGGTCTACATTCCGCTCTTTCTGCAGCAGTACTTTGTGGGTAAAGTATCTACATCCGTACTATGAGGGCATCCATTCGACGTACCACTTCTTCAGCATCGAGGGTACAGTGTACAGACAATCCATTTTCAGACTGCCACATTCAGATTACATTCTATGAGCCGTTTTCTGACAACACAGCGATCGCCTTTAAAATGCCGTTTTCATACAACATTGATGTCACATCCTATGAGCCATTCACTTGATCTCAATAGTAGGTAACCCCTTTTTTTTAACCAGAACTGCTGCAGGGCATAATATATCGTAACCCTTTTGTGAAGTATCTATTCATATTCCTTTATTATGTTCACAACTCTCTCTGAAAAAAAGTGCATACAATATCCAGCCGCTAATGCTATGCAAATCTGGAACACATGTTCTAAGTCCCCACATGAACACTCGAAGAGGAATGGGAAATTACTGATTCTTTTGTATTACATGTACACTGTTCCCCGGCGCTCGATTGGCACTTGTTTTTCCCTTTGCTTTTTGATAGTCCTAAAGCAAGTTTCCATTCATTTATTATTTTGAAAAGTTCTTCTCGAAACTTCTGACCACTGATACAATAAATGAAAAAGTTAACACTATGATTAGTTAATTGCAACATTAGGACTGTTCTAAATGACGTCATAACCAAAGCTCTGGCGTAGGGGTCCGAAAGTTGTCCCCAAACTTGGACCGAAATACTGTACACAGCGTAAGGCAGGAGCAAAAGAGCAAAGGCTAGGGAAATAGCCAGCAACATTTTCGTCATCTGCCGGTGTTGAACACTGGTTTCATTTTGAACGTTTGTCATATTTGCCTTTGCTGTCATGGCAGCTTTCAATTTTGAGATTATCAGGGAATTTAGAATAAAAACCGAGGCTACCGGTAGATAAATGTTGAAGCAAGCTTCAACATAAAGCCATATTTTGCCGATGAACTCTTGCTTCCAGTTGCAACTACCTAGCATTTCATTTAGAGTGACCAAATAGAAATAGGGGGTATTCAAACAAGCAAAGAAGGACACAGTGACAGATGTTACAATGCGAGCATGTCTGATGGTGCACCAACCTGCAGCTTTCAGTGGAAACGCAACGGCGACCAGTCTCTCTGTCGTCATGGCAATGAGTGTCCACACAGCGGACGTCTTAAAGAAGTTAAAACAATAAGATATACATTTGCACAACCACATATTAATACCTACACTGTGACTTATTTGCGAAAATGACCACGTCCAAAGGACACATGTGTCAAGGACAGCTAGTACCCTCAGGAACAAGGCCGAGCTTCCCCAAAACACCTTTCGATTGAGAACAAGTAGTGAAAGTATATTGCCAAATGTGCCAATCACTACTAATATTGGTGGTATTATTCTGTAGAGAATAAGTGACACTTTAAATGTTAAATAGTCTCGGTGGTTGACTGAAGAGACAGTATTTTTGCCAGTCGTCCCTCCCAGCAACACTGTACACGTCTGCATGGTTGAATTTACTGCAGAAGATAGAACCGGAGCTGACGTCACCAGAGACATCAGGTTGTGTGACAATACTTGTGATGTCGCATCTCGTGACCAATTGGTTGGTGCATGGTCGGCGTGCCTTGAAAGGGTCGTGTTATCCATCATCAACCTAGGGAATAGAACGAAAATATGCTCAACGTGTGTAATATATATATATATATATATATATATATATATATATATATATATGTGTGTGTGTGTGTGTGTGTGTGTGTGTTTGTGTATGCATGTATGTGTGTATGTATGTATGTATGTATGTATGTATGTATGTATGTGTGTGACAAATATATGGACATTTTTCAAAGTAAAATTGCATTTTTTTTCTATTTGAGTGGTTCCCAGCCGGGTCCTACAAATACATTTTAAACAGTGTTATGGATTGTTTGTAATTGCTCATACAAGTTGATAAATTGACCAGACAAACGCAAAGCGTTTACTCTTGTATAAAGTACTCTGCTGAAAAGTGCGTCTCTTTGCGTCAATTTGCAAGAAAAACTTATGTTTATCATAAAATATAATTTCCCTCGTGCATTCGTGTCCTGGATTTGCGATCACTTGCAGTTAGAAAAACCAACTATAAGAAGAGATGTGATTGGCCTTTTTCTTTTATAAAAAAATATTATCCATTGTTCAGATGAACGCAAGACAGACTGAAACAACTCGGTCTTCAGTTTTATTTTCCATTGCATTACCAGTTTTTATAAGGGAACCACTGTTGGTGTGCTTCGACCTCAGGTTATTATGATTTTTTAACCAAGGGAAGCCAAGTACATCAGAGCCATGTGTGTGCCTCCCTTATATGGTGGACGCTATTTGATACATATATCTTTTCGCATGCCCATTTTTACCTGAATATGCTTTTAAGTTTCAACTCCGTTACCACTGTTTTCTATTAAACTTACAAGATAAGATGGGCCACTAAAGTGATTTATGCGTGATGTGGGTACACCTTTTTGTGACATGCTTTGAACATCCTACATACAGATGCAGTTCTGCTGTGAGAGAAACAAATGTGCAAAAACTTCCACTTCGTAACCACAACTCCATTATCAACAGTTTTGGTGATGAATTTGTAAGGCTGAGAAACGGAGTGGTAATTTTGGAATTTTTACAACATTTGGACAATGCTTGCCTCTCTCAGAATGACACATAATAAAATAATTAAACATGAGTGTCCGTTGGGTCCAAAACAGCCGTATTTTCTTCGTTGCAGCACAAGTATTCTATCTATCTCGTGCTGAAGTAACGGATTGGTAATAAATGGAAACAAAGTGGTAATGAATATTGGAAGGGTGGTGATGCTTTATTTTCAAGTTCCAGTGAGGGCACATAATTGACACTTATCCCAATAATATAGGGTCTCTGCCTTGATGACTTTTCAGAGAACTAATGACCACATTATTGCAGACGTTTCTTGTTACTTTGTGTAATATATTTTCCTGTGCGAACATACATTAAGAAAGTAGTATAAAATACCAGCGTAGTAGTAACGAATGGTGACCGAGTAGTGATGCTCAATTTCTACGTTTCAACGGGGTCACATAATTATACTAAACATGATAGTGTGGGGTCGCTGCCTGGAAACGACACTTATTGATGTTTCGGCCAATTGATGACCGCATGAATGACAAATTTTTTGACTAAGCGATTGGGCCACTCCAAATACATAAATCTGGAGTCAAATTGTAGATAATCAATCACTGTCATCAAAGGTGGTGATCACAATACGGACTGTTGCAGTGAAAAACTAAAATGAAGATTGACAATTTTTGGCCACACCTCTAGTGGTAGTCGAAGCCAGGTCTAATCTATAAGGTTGTATCACATTTCCCCAACTATAGACCAATCATGGGAACTTATCTACAACTTCTGCAAGATATGATACTAGTTACCATATGTGCTTGGAACCTTCAGACTTGAATGAACCATGCGCATTTCCTGCACATGAACATCTTGGTCTGTTTAGAACTGGGGCGATGGATACAACGTTTATTCCCAAACATCATGGAATCATTCATAGTTAGACTAGGATTTTGATCTGAAAATACTTATTTTAGCATTTGTCATAACTTTAAACGACTTTACATATATTCAGAATGGGAAATGTGGTCCAAAACTCTAGAAACATGGTTGAAGAGGCAACTACTTTGAGCCATCTAATTGGTTTTGACTGTAAATGGTGGCCATTCAGGACACCAGATCGAGGTTGTTGGTTACTCTATTTAGACTAAGTTGACCCAGGATCAATCGTGTGCTGAAAAGCACCATAATTAGTGTAGACTTTTGTATACTTTCTCTAGACTAGTGTATACTTTGCAAATGTTGTCAAATACGTCAATAGCATTATGAAGTTGTACATGTAAAGATCAAAGGAACATACACGTTTTTGTAAATAAAGATGAAGGGCAAAACTGTGACAATGCTAAGGAATTGCCAATGACTTCTAGCGTATGAAACCGTTTGTCGCGTACAATATTTTGCACTGGGTATGGAAGTAGGAAGTGCTGAGAATTGTCCATACTATAATTTACAGATATCAATTCTGGATAAAATTCCCTCTATAAACCAAGCAGTGCGTTTTGGTCTTGTAATTCAGTCTGGCTCCTCCAAAAATTAGCAATAGTTACAACATCAGCAACAAGTAAACATTGTAGTGGAACCCTTACGATACTTTTTACTCACAGGGTACGTTTTGCATTAATTTTCCGAAAGAATTTATGCTGAAACAGGCTGGTGCTATGTCTGATACACTGGAGCCAAATCAGGAAATTCTTTTTCCTTGGCACTGTTTGCTACTACTTCGGTCAAGATTTTACACATCTGATAGGAATGGAGCTCATTCGTAAGAAATTCTGTTCCATATTCAGAAACACCCTTTTCCAACGGCAGTCCGTGCATAAAACATGATTTTAAAATAAATTATTGGATCCGCTCTTTATTCAAGATCAGCTTAAGCGGTAGCCATTTGAGTTCGCTAATGGTAGCTGTCATTGCAAGCATGGGAGTTGGGTTGAATTCGTGAAACATACCCCCACAATCTGTCTGCCGCCCGACGTCATTGGGTTCTCTTGCACGTGTTCTGAATATGTGCACACCGGCATACAGCCGGCCTGGCTCTTCGTATGTGACGATTTCTATATTTTTAGGGTATTTTGGTGACATTTTTAACAGAATAAATAAATGTTTCAAAACCACGTTTTTTGCACTTATGCATGAGTTTAGAATATAAGCATGATATTCAAATAATAGGCTGCACTATTTTCTTCATAATTACTCAAATTAAGGCTTTTTAATTAAACGGCCTGTCACGTAAGTGACACACAGACACGTGGATGACAAAGTGCGTGTCACGTAGATGATGTTGAGCCACCGAGTCTTAGTTTTAAATATTTTAAACCCAAGTTTTTGGCATGTATCCTTTGGTTAAGACTATAAACTTAATATTCAAATATCCAGCAGAGCAAAATTCAATCTAACAACCGTAATTAAGACTCTCATTAATTGCCCTGTCACGTAAGTGATACATTGTCACGTAGGTGACAAACTGTCATGTAGATGGAATTCAGCCATGGAGTCGTACATGTAGTTTTATGTGGAAAATACAGGGAGCAAAATGGAAAAAAGAAAAACAAAACCCATGCACGGGTATAATTATTTAATAAAATGCACAAAAGCCATATTTACTTTTCTCTGTCAATATGTTTTCCATCACACTAACCACAGGCCACCTAATTTTCTTCTCTGATGACCTATTAGATGATAACTTATGCATATACCACAACCGACTGACTCATGAACAACAAAGCTTGAGACGCGCGTGTAGTAAGAGGCAGGGAACCAGTCGATCTCACTGTACCTCGGGGCAGCCGTAACGATTCTCATGCAGTGAAGTTATGTCCACCTCAGAGCAACAATGAGGCATACTGGCTCTGTAGTTTCAGGCCATGTTGTTTACAAATTAGTTTTGCTATGAACATGATTTATTATCTTCATGGATTATCCGAGAAGAGAATTAGGTGGCCCATGCACAACATGACAAGAATGAAAAAATTGTTCAGCTTACATGAAGAACCTTTCTAATTTCCATCTGTTTCTAAAATATTTCACTTTTAGTAATATACTTCAATAATCAATGTAAAAATTTTACCAAGGAACATAATCATTTGGCCATGTCATTTCAGGCCATCTTAGCTCTATCTTATGAATCCTGAACATTAACATTACACCATTGTTAAACATTATCAATGAATAGCATTTTCTTACTAATTAAATTCTATAACCTTTAACTATCAATTAACAGACAAACACACTGCAGCTAGTATCATTTTTCAACAGACAAAATGAAAATCAAATTTTAAACCATTCCGTTTTAGATCACTGGACTTAAATGAATGGGCATGGATTAACCGGGTACATTCAGAGATGCTGAAGCATTTCCCATCTATCCTCTTGCTGTGTTAAACATTTACTTTTGCTTCATTTGGTTTTAAATTTGAAGCAAACAATGTCACTCTATCTGAAAAAATAGATGTGTACAAGTTTGCCACTAAGTTCTTTCAGCAGTGAACATGGACTTGTATTATAATCAAAAGTATTTATAATTAAACGAGCAGCCCCATTCTAAAGTCTGTGCAAAATATCATTATAATATTTCTGGCATTAGCCACCCCATGGCCAGACGGTATCGTAGTAGTTAAAAAATATAAACATTACAAGTATTTTTTTTTCCGCAGTATTTTATTTTCATTGCAAACTTTTGAATTTACTGATAACATATATTCTGACGTTATAAGACAGTGCTATATTTTTGTGCTAAAATGTGAAAAATAAAATGCCATTCCATCTTGCTTGAAATGAAAAATATGATGCAGGCAATCTATGGTATCACAAATTCCAATGTTGTCATTGGAGAGATATGGAGATATGGTGGTGAGGTTTGGTGAACTATTTTAACGGGGCAGTATCTAAAGTAGGCCAATATCGTTCTCATAGATACATTCTTCAAATCAGTAAATTATCTAACTTTCTTTTCTCATCTATTTTGTTTGGTCACGACGTGACAGAACAGGTCACCTAATAACATAAAAATTTATATTTTTTTCAAAATGTAATGCCGCTCTAGGACAGTGGCTGTGGTAGAGTTCAGGTGGTACATTTTTTAACAGGGCAGTTGGGCCTATATTGTTAGCATGATTATATATTCTTCAAATCATTAAATTATCTAACATCTTTTCTCATCTATCATATTTGGTCACTTACGTGACATATCATATACAGTATCTCAAGTTTCAGTAGCACTATGGCGTGGGTATTGGTAGGGGTTGGGTCAGATACATTTACATGGCACTAAAGTTATATATGGTTCTCATATTTTCTTCAAATCAGTAAATTATGTACAGGTCACCTCCGGGACATGGTCACGTCACTGAGGTGACCGTCAAGTAGGTGACATTTTTACGGTTTTCTGGCTGCAGTGGCATGGCAAGTTTCTGTAATATTACCCAACCACACCTGATTAAACCTTTCTATGAACCACATTCACAGACATATTAGCCCTGATGTGGTCCTTCCAAGTATCTGAATAAAGCTTGTCACTTTGTTGACCCTTTAAAAAATAACTATCTCAAATTTATATATTCATGAGCAATGTTTAAACTACATTTGGAATCCAGCAACAGGGAATATCTTCCATTTGGTATGGCCAAGGAAAGGGAATAAGATGTAGGTGACAGCAGTTGAACACTTCAAACCAGTTATTTCCAAGCTTTTTGTCATTTTTGTCACGTAGGTGACCGACCCATGGGACAGACTTTGTGACGTCATTTGAACATGTTTAAGAGCAATTTTTCACATTTATCCACCTTTCAGTCATGTAACAAATTAGGCTACAGTAAATAGTATGTATAAATTAAAGATTTGCTATTTTGATAAAGAAATTTGGTTTTTAACATCAAAAATGGGACATTGCCATTTTTCAATAAAACACCATTCCCTGGTACTGTAAATTGATTAACTTTACGAAATTTATATAATATTGTGGTATTTTAAATTGGGAGATGTAGTATAGACATCACAGATCAGAAAAAATATATGAAGGACATATTAGGATTCAAAAATAAATGATTTCTGGCCATGGGACAAGAAATTCCCTAAAATTATAGAAATAGTCATGTATGTATGTTCAGTGTGGTCCCGGTTGCGTGGCTCCACCTCACAAGAGCGGACATTGTAGGAGCGGACACTTTTCCGTTTTCACTGCTGTTATAGAATGGGCCATAGAGCTCTTTTTCGTACCTCTAGCTGACTGGAGAGGTCACCGTTTGAGTGGGCACGTGGGAGGACAGGTAAATGCATGCTAATCAGTCTGACGGGTTAGAGTAAATGTGAAGCAAATCATGCCTTTAAAATCGACATATGAAGAATTATATTTGGATTATGAGATCTGCGCACAACATAAACATGCAGTTTTTGCAGTTTTCGCTAAATTGAAAACATTTGCACAATATGCTGTTTCTGCTCATACTGACTCAGAACATTTTGGCAAGAAGAGGCTTCTTCAAATGCTAATATATCAGCACAGAGTGTGGATGATATGCTGCTTTTCAGAGACGAGCTAAAGGTAAAAGGAAAAGCCAAAATGGGGTAGACATCCTGCTCAATAGAAGTGCACTTTATGTCAAAACATCATGTACAGACTCTTCGGGTAAACTTCATCGATGCTAATTGTGTTGCATGCTAATTCCGCGATTGCAAATATGGTATGATTCTGACAGTTTTACAATCGGTGATATGTAGTTCATGAGTGCGCTTACTCTGATGATTTTCAGGTTGTGACCCATGTATATACAAAGCAGTTTGCCTAATACTTTGATCAAAATCTGTTTTATCTAAACCGAGTTCCAGGGACATCAATTCATAGCGGGCTTTATTTTGTTCCTGCTAACATTATACCCCTGTTGATGAAGCTCAAGAATGTACGCCAATAAAAGACCTCCAAGTCACCCAGTTACAACTCATGAGAAAACGTTTCCCATTTGCCCTTTGATCTGTAGAATACTGCATAAAGCCTTAATACGTTGAAGTCGTGCAAACACCTGCTATGCAGGCCTGTCATGTTATAATAGTTGGGGTTGTAAATGCATGGGCTGCCACCGGTATTAGCTTACACAAGAGGGATCTGTGCAAAGCTGGCCCTCAACTGACCTTGACATTTAACCCCTAAGCCCCACCCTGGTCTACGGGTACTCAGACGTGTTCGTGTCAAAGATGCTAACATTCAAAGTGGTATTTCAGGGGAAAGTAGAGAAGAAAAACAAGATTATGAACAAAGACTATAGCAACAAGTACTCAATTCTGATGCGGGACACACACTGTTAATTAGTCAAATTTGAAGCTAATTTCAGGGGCTGTCCCTGATGATGAGGAACAATTTGCATCTCTGTCATGTGCAATTACAAAGGAACTGGCCAAGTGCTTTGTTATGGGTTATTAAAGACTAATTCATTGTTTCTTTCCTGTGTGAAATAGTATTCAAATTAGACAGTGTCATTACCATATCCAAACCTTAGTCCTAACGAAACAAATCCAAGTCAATTCCGACCAAAGGCAATGTTCCTTGGTATGTATAGCTGAAACATATAAATTTATAGTTCGTATTTACCCAAAAGAGACCAAAACGTAAGTGCAAAGGTCCATAGGGGAAAAAAACCTTATCTAGTTTTCACATGACAGAATGCAAAAAGTTTTGTTTGAAATTATAGGCCTATTTCAGTACATTGGCCTGAACAGTTGCATCATTCATGCACATACAGGACCATACAATTTATGAAAAGGGACCAAAATTCGTAGCGCATCAGAGAATTTGTAAGCAAAGGTTCTTAACTTGTTGAAAATGTCAATAAAATTCAGTATTTAAAAAGGTACTACTTGCAACCACCATCTCAACAATGATCATCATCCATATAAGTCCACAAAGCGACACCAACACCAACATCAATCCATCAGAAAAGCCCTCTAAGCCTAAAAATGACCATCAGTAAGAATCTAAACAACATGATTATATAATTTGATGTGCTTTAGGCATGTAGTTAAAGACATGATGTTGTTTTAAAGGATATAAACTAAGAGTATTTAAAAAAGAAAAGTGTTTGAATTTTCAAATATAGTGAGTACATTGGTTCAAATGTTAAACATCAGCCAGAAGCAAGTGACATTAGGCCTCAAATCATTAAAACGTAGTCAAAAATGCATTATTATAGTCAAAATTTGTAAGGATAGCAGTCACATTTCAAGTTGGTTTCCAGAAGTATTTTTGAAAGGACATTTAAATGTTCAAGAAAGCATATAATCCCACAAATCATCTAATAAGTCAATTATTAGGATAATAATTTAGAATTCCAAAAATGTAGTATGCGATTGTAAGTCATCTGTAAGTCAGCCAAGCATAATGTACATCTAACTCGTGGTTCTATAAAGTTCAAAAGGTCAAATTGTAAAACAGTCCTAATTATTGTAAAATTCTACTACCTTTATTAGAGAAAGAATTCGGTTTTAAGAGAGAGAGAGAGAGAGAGAGAGAGAGAGAGAGAGAGAGAGAGAGAGAGAGAGAGAGAGAGAGAGAGAGAGATTCCTATAGGTAACTGTAAGTGTAACTGTTTTCCTGTAACAGTTTTAAATTTTTTCATTTACAATCAGACGTGGTTCAACTTGTCAATCAGTTGATTTAGATGCTAATTATTTATACAAGAGAGAGACAGAGAAAGAGTACATTCAACACTTTGAGCCAACCTGACATGACTTTCACAATAACAAACTATATTCATCAGACAATTATAAAAAACAACATCAGTTTCACTACACTTGGAACACTTACTGCACTGCAATATGTGCAGGAAATGCCTGAATGTTCAAATTGTAACCAAACATATAAGGGTTCCATGAAAAGAGAAGTGGATAGCAGTTTTCAATGATAGTGATGAGACCAAACCGAATATCAGTTTAACCTTGTCAGATCCAGTATCATTTACGAAATAGTAAGACATGCTAGTGTTCGTCGTCAGAAGGATCCATGACCAACAGTAATGAGATTTAAACGAATGAGAGTATCTTCTACCTGACTTGGAACAGGTTACCAACATATTGGTAGTGGGTTAAACCAGTTTTACGGGATCCCAATCCTCCCACTTTGGAAAACACTCACATTCATTTAAAGTACGCCTAAAACAAATTTAGTCCTTAATGTTAATGTACAGTTATGAAAGGTAATTACCTGACCATAGTTCACAGACATCATCCAAACAATGACAGGGAAATTAAGATTTTAAGTCAGACTACTATATTTACATTAGAATTACATAACATGTCAAAATTTGAATTTAAACACCAAAAAAAGTTTCCACGTGAACACAGGATAACTAAATTTGATACTAATATTATATTTATTATGAAACATGGTTTAGTTCTTCCATGTTCAACTCTCACGAGAAAAAACAGCACAATAGGCCTAAAATTCGTTACAAAAATATTACTCGCATCAGCTGAGTAAATATGCCTTACATTTTGTCACTATATTCAAAAGGATGAGAAAATAGAAGGCCTGTATTGTTCAACATGATGCCTAAGAACTTTAATGGTCCTTATTTCATTTTATATTTGTTGTAATTATAATAAATTTTATGTTCCAGTATTGAAAGTTCGATCAAGCTCATGGTAAAACAATCTCAGCTACAACATTAAAATACATAAACATATTTCTATGTGTTTTACTGACACTCAGAAAATACCTTATTAATATGTTCATATAAATCAACATGATATTTCTGTAGAACATATTGATATTTATCTTTAACGTTAAGAAAAACCTTTTTTAATCTTATTTTGGAAAACCCCTGTTTATTAAGTCTTCCAAAAAGTGATTTATGTCTATCAGCAAAATCTTTAAAATCAGCACAGTTTCTTGCGAAAGCAGTTAGTCTTGAGACATAGACACCATAAGCAGGATTGATAGGAATATTACTACTTATATATGGATAATTTACTATATCAAAATTGAAATCATCTCTTTTATCATACACTTTTGATTTTAATATACCACCATCATTGAATAGGAGTAGATCTAAAAATGAGCATGTTATGTTCGATTCAGTGGTTTCTTTTAGTTCCAGGTCACTAGGATAAATTGATGTAATGTAATCTTTTAAATGATTGTTGTTGACACTAAATAAATCATCTTTATATCTGAAAGTTAAATTAAATGATCTAGCATGGTAATTTTTATCTTTTGCCATTTTCATTAGAAAATTATACTCGCGATAAAATAAATAAAGATTAGCCAAAAGTGGCGCACAATTTGTACCCATGGGAATTCCTATGACCTGTCTAAAGACACTATCACAAAAACGAATGTATTTCAATTTGAGTTTGTATATGTTTGTGTAGCTGGCAACCAAACGTTCCTGTTTCTTTATACGTATATATATATATATATATATATATATATATATATATATATATATATATATATATATATATATATATATATACTGTACTTCTAGAAATTTTCGCGCGTGTCTAATTTCGCGCAAACTCCTTTTTTTCTGAAATTACAGAATTTTCGCGCAATCCAATGCCAAACAATGTAGTGAAATACAATGCAACTTATTTTTGCGCATTTTTATTTCGCGCTTTAGTTGGTAGCGCGAAAAGCGCAAAATTAAATCGAGCGCGAAATTTCTAGAACTACAATATATATATATATATATATATATATATATATATATATATATATATATATATATATATATATATATATATATACATACATATATATATATATATATATATATATATATATATATATATATATATACATACATATATATATAGGTTGAAGTCAGTGTAACCTGTTCATGTCTTCAAATATACTTGAAAATTAGACAAGTGGGCACTGTTTTACTTGATATGTCTCCCACAAGTTAAGATGACCATCACGCATGACTGGCTAATAGGAAGTCTCCAGTTATAAAGATAACTTTTATTCCAATAGATACAGGTGCCAGGGATCGACAGCTGACCTTTGGAATGCTAGTTTCCTGATCACCTAGAGAAACTTAACATTTTTGAAATGAGTACATGATACATTCTTAGATATTGAATGCCTACTTCATAACGTTTAAAGAATTCTACACGATATACAGTGAACATATTCTAGTCAATAGCTCAGCCAAAGTGTTATTTGGTGAGCCCCGCTCTACAGTATGGTATTTATTTATTTGTCTGTTTATTTGATTTTTTTATTGCTTTTTTCAAAATATGGATTTATAAAGACCATTTTCTGTTCTTGTGACCTTCGTATATCCGAAGTATTTTTTGCATTTCGAAATTTGTGTCAGCTGAACGACGGCGCATGCAATGCGGTTTATCAAAGTCGCAATACATCATTTTGATTCAAAAGTTGTGCACCGAGTAACATGTTTGGCGGACTTGTAAATTATTTATATATTTTAAATGCCTGTGTCATTCGTATTGTTCCTCTTGTGCCTTGTGTGTATTATGCACTGGCTTATGTTTATTGTTGTTTATATGATGATGATGATGATGATGATGATGATGATGATGATGATGATGATGATGATGATGATGATGACAAACAACTTGCTGGCTAATAGGACGACATAGTTTAAACCGGTTGCATGCTAAAGGGAGTGCGTTTGTATTTGAGCATGTGAGAGGCGTTGCAATACTGATCTGGCAGTCAACATAGCATGACATGTGTTTTGCTTCAAAACACGCTGTCAGGGAACTTCATACACATACATAACTATGTAAATACACCATATATATATATATATATATATATATATATATATATATATATATATATATATATATATAGATAGATAGATAGATAGATAGATAGATAGATAGATTGTGTATGTGTGGACTCTCGCCGTCGTTTTGCTTTCCAAACAAAGTGCAGATACTTGCCGGTCTGACTGCGTACCCAATTGGACGTACATGTACATTGATTCAGATGGAGTGGTACGATAACTAAGAGCTTGTTTTCTGTAGAGCGTAGCATCGGATAGAAACATTACATGCATTCATTTTCCCACGATATAAAGAAACATATTTAAAATAGGCGGTATTTCTGTGAATGCGGTAAAGTATTTTTGTATGAAATAAAACATGCAACAGCTGACATAGCTAGGAGTAGTAAATTGCAGCTCTACACACCTGTTTAAGCTTATGCTACATCACTCAACCAGGTAATAAAAGTGTTGAATTAATCAAACAAATGCGTAGACAGGTCTGTTGGAGCGTGTGTTACTTTTCCTTTAATGGTAATACATAATAGGCATAATGCCCGGGCGGGAAGACATATAACTACGTCAAACCAGTTTCAAGGTTGTTGACGATGAAGTCAATAGTAGCGGCACGATGCTCCGAAAGGTAATGTGTGAAGAATAATTTCATAATGAAATGCAGCTAGATGAAAAAATATCACTATGATTTTCCATTTTCCAACCATATAATCATTACGCACGTACAACAATACACTATTATGTGTCAATAGGAGCCTAACGAAATCTTAGTTCTGCCTTTTGTCACCTTATCGTGACAATCACGTGCATGACTTAATTCACAGTTACGCTGGTCTGCTGTTACCAAGTAAGACACGCATTGGAGACGCGGTCGTAACCACAGCGGAGGCTTTACTGTAAAACTGTGGAACGTAACCCGACATATCTATGGATATTTTCCAAGATTCAACAATTTTCGCGTATTCAGCGCTACAGCTTGGTACCTTGCAATTGTACACAGGCATATTTCAGGCACAGTACAGCTTTAACTTGATCAAAATCACTTTTTCAAACTTCCCCATTTTCTTCACGTCTATACAGTTTAATATGGCTGTCGATGACCCGCTGATACTGGCGTCCCACTTTACACGAAATACCGTTTCATCTCGTCGCGCCATCCTGGTGGTCAAAATTGGAAAACTAAATTTCGTCAGGTTGGTATAATGCGTGCACGCGATGATGTAAACCCTGACAACCAAGATGACTGTGCAGTCAACCGTTCCCCTAAACCTACCTGTAATGTGATATCACTTTGGTCAATTGTTTCAGTGCCTTATACAGCCTGAGTCTTCTTTGCTTTAATCGAAATATAATCGTTAGATCATCTTTAACTTTATGTCTAATACGCTTTACTTGCATGTTGGTTAATTTATTCAGATTCAAACACCTGCGGTATGTAATGCGGGTTACAGGTGGGGCCTTGGCCGATGCTTTTATGACAGCCTGTCTTGCTTGCCAGAAGCCACACGCTTACTATTGAGTTTGACAGCAAGGTCGCTTGCAAGAGGCCCCTGGGGTGATCTTGTAATAAAGAACATTTTGTTTAGATTAATACCGTTATAAGACTAATTTTTTCTAAAAAATAAATAAAACAAGGAAAACACACACACACACACACACACACACACACACACAGAGGAACAGGAACGGTTTTCATTCGCTGAAAAAAATCATAAAATCAATTGAAAATTAAAAAAAAAACTTGAAATGGCTCTGATCTAGTGCTGTTAGTATTATCGTGTTCTGTCTTAGCAGTACCTATTATATATGATACTAAATGCCACATATGATAATGGGAAATGCCGATTAAAATTGTAAACACGTCACATCGGTCTCGAGAACACTGGCTATTTTTGTTCGTCGGCGTATGCCGCATTTGGACGGCAGACAGCAGTAAAGAGCGTCAGAGAGCGTCAGCCGGCGGCATACAGCAGTTTGCCGCTGTCTGCTGCTGAAATCCAATTAAGACTTCTGGAGCTCAGTGGTAGACAGCGGCAGTCGGCGGCAGAGAGAAGGTGTAACTAATTCATTTGGTGGTCTTCTTTCTATGATGTCGTAGATCCTATAATTTACTGCAACATAAAATTGAGGTTTTCCTTCCCCTTTTTGCATATAATATTGGATGCAGCCTGTTGTAGTGGATTATACCTTGTGTCAGCGAGGTTTGCATTTTTTTTGTGTGTGTGTATTCTATGGGTTAGTGCAAAGTCTACTTGTGTGGTGGTCAGCATGGAGCTGATAAAACCTTTGGAAAATTGTATAGTTCCTCTAATTTGTCTCTGTACTTTGTTTTGTGGAGTGCGTACTACAATATCTGAAGTGTACCATGTCAATAGTTTGGTTATAGAAATTCCCATCGATCTTGCACAGGAACTTCTATTTTAGACATTTAAGTACGTATAGATAGTATTAACAATAATCATATATTATTGTGAAATATGAATTGAATTCAGACAATATTTTTACGTATACTGGTCTGCTGTATCAAATATACTAATTCGTGAAAATAAAGGTACAAGGTCCATGGGTATTCCTCAAAGCAGGTATATCTGTATATAAGAGTGAGTTCAAATTAGTTCATGTGGTGAAATTTGTAACCGGTGACAGACTCAAATCGAGTGCCAAGCACCCAAATTCGGATATATGTACATGCCTTGCTAATGTCAGAAGTGTGCGAGAGAAGGTATAGAGATATCCAAGTCAACTGCGTGAATACTTGCGATACAATGGCTCAAAAAGGGGCATTCCATTCCTTTGATATTAGTAGCAATTACATTCTCACTGGTTACCACCAGATCCTAAGACTTGACTGTCTTGGGGATGTGACTGGAGGTGGAGTAGGCTTCTTTTTTTTTTCTAGGGCGCAAAATGTTGTGCACCAAGAGGTGCTTAAGAACATACCTTACATTGAAATAGTTTTGAAGTGTCTTTTTGCAGCTATACAGGCCGGCCAGCTCACTTGTTTCATCCTGGGATAAGTTCCAGGACAGTGTAAGTTTAGCTCTACGGGCAGGCACACGCAATATGCTTCTTAATTGTAATGTGGGTGACTGAAATGCAGATCACCGAACTAACTCTGGTCCAAAAATTAATGATTTTAATGCACAAAGTATTACATCTCTTAACGCATTTCTGACCTCACTGGTATAACTGCAACTACCTTCTCATTCCATACCCGAGTATTTCAAGCCATATCCATAACTATCTTATAACCTTTCTCTAAAGCACATTTCTCAGAAAGAATGTCTTCTATTAGCTTGAATTTTTTCAAATTGATAATGACACGACACTTTATACCAACCCGCGTTCGAGGGATTTGAGCGGGAAAGGTTTAATCTCGTAACGAGAGACCACTTATCAGTTCTGCAAACAAAGATGGGTCATCCCCATGGGGAAAATCGTGGTATCTTTTTTTCGATGCATTGAATACTTACCAAGAAAGACAGTAGCCTGATAGCGTATTCAACTGTAAGATAAATTAAGAAGCACTATTAACGAACAGTTTGACACAGAAATACATTCACTATGCTATTGATATCTAGTAAGAATAAAATTGATTCGAGAATAAAATCTTGGGCGAACCTAGTACTAATTCGTCACAATTGTTTAAAACAAATAGGACTTTCCCTTTTTACTTTGTAGCTTCAAAAATTTTTGTAATTCAGTTTCCTACTTTTTGTTATTTTAAGGCACAGACCTTGATACAACTGCATAGATTGCAATCCAACAATCATTCCGACCTCCTGTCGGTGATCAGCAACCAACCAAAATATCTTGTAGTAAGCGGTTAATAGGGGATCACTGGAGAAAAATCTGGTCAGATTTGTGCAAATATAAAATGCTGATGTAAAATTTTTTCCCTTTTTCAGGGATAAGCACTCCTATTCTAAAGGGAAAGGTTTTCCATTAGAGTAAATTAAGACGTTTAATAAACGGTTTTAAAGATCAAATGATATTGTCATTTATCATGACATGTTTGTATTTTCAAAGGGCGAGTTTAATACGAGAATTCAAAGATCAAATTTCATCGTCATTATTTTGTGAACTGTTGGCCATTGAATTTAATACGAGGATTTAAAGGTATATGATATCCTTAAATTGTGGTAACTGTTTGAAGAACGAATATAGGAAGAGTATTTAAAGCTGAAATGACACTGTCAGTATTTTTTAAATTCTTGAAAAATAGGTTTAGTAAATGTGTGAAAGGATCAAATGACGTCGTCAGTATTTTAAAACCTCTTGGCGAAGCTGGTAAGCGAAATGATTTAATAATCAAAGGACAGAGGGTTCCGTTTGATTATTGAGGAACGGGTTTAAAGCGAAATATTGTTTTGGATAACGAGTTTAGTAAAAAGTTTTGTTGACAAAAATAACGTCATGAGATTTTGAGGAATATTAATCCAGCGCAGTAACGCAGCCCCTCAGGATCACAGAGACAGCGTTATACTGACTGACCTACTTGACACGGAGACCAGTAGAGCATAGGATTTAGCATTCTATATGATTTTGTAATCGTTAATTAGAATCTGTCTGTTTAAACTCCATGCGGAGATGTGCAGCAGGTTTCACTCGGCATACCGTTATGAAGCAATTGAACTATGCTTTACCATGATTTAAACAAAAAAAGTGCCCCAGGCTGCCCACATACCGCAAGTATGCAAAGTGTGTGATTGATTTGCTGCCCAAAATGCCGAGGAGTACGCGCACTATACTCCCATTTAAATTTGCTGGACACCCATCATTCTTCATGGTGTCATGTGTAATTCACTGGGCGTGCAAGTGTGCAAATGAAGACAGTCTCAAAAGTGCAAGCAATTACGACAAAGGACCCTTTGTTATATTGTGCATTTGTTTTGCTGTAGTTAAAGACTTGAGTTGAAAGCATGAGATAAATAGTAAACCCATTTTTCTCCAAATGATAAACCAAATAAATGGCCGTTCTTTAATTCTCACCGTTTTGCAACATTGGCATGTGGGTCGCGCTGAACAGGTCGCTCTGTTAACTGGAAACAATGTTTGAGACCCAGGCCTGTTTAAGAAAGCTGAGACAGTAAACCCATTTTCTCCAAACGATAAATGAAATATATGGCCCTTCTTAAATCCGCACCGTTTTATAACATTGGCATGTGGGAAATGCTGAACAGTTTGCTCTGTTTAACTGGAAAATATGTTTGAGACCCAGGCCTGTTTGAGAAAGTTGAGACAGTTGATGATATTTTTGTTTCAAACAATCGCTGATTTCGTGTTGAAAAGCTTCCGAATTGCTCGGGGATGGATCTTGTTCAAAGCAGATCAGTAGTTCTAGGTTTTTAGTAAAACGTGGAAATTGTAATGAGAAGGTAAGTATTCATTTACCACAGCACCAAGTTTTGTTTTTTCCTATTTCTGTCTTAAAATGTATACAATCGATACTACTGTCACACACACACACACACACACACACACACACACACACACACACACACACACACACACACACACACCGAGTGATTTACCTTTACGTCCTTACAGTGTTCAACGAATGTAATTTCCTTTCCCCTCCAAGAACTTTCACAATGGGTTTATGTTCACAACAGTAAAGACCTGTGATTGGCCAATTCGGCAATGCTATTTGTGTTTTGGATATGAACATGTACATCTCTAGAGCTAAATGTCACGAGGAAGTAGTTTCCTCTTTCTGCTTGCTAACATTCCTGTCCTTTATACCGTTTCTTGTAGTCCTTCGGAATCTGCGACATGTTATTATAACTTTGTACAAAGCTCTTTTCTCTTACATTTACCCAAACCCAGGGCTATCTGAAAATTCCTTGAAAACTTTTTCAGTCTGTCATGCTAACGTACACAGCATTGAAAGAGGAGGTAAAATTAATGAACTTCACCTCTTGGCTGACACTGAGAAAATTGATGTTATTACTCTTTCTGAAACTTGGCTCGACACTAGCTTCCCTAACGAACTCTTGACTTTAAATGGTTTCCAACCCTCCTTTACGCAAGGATCGAGAATCAGGCAACGGCGCAGGTGTCGCACTTTCTGTCAAAAACCATGTACCTTTCACCAGACACACTGATCGCGAATCGCCCAACTGTGAATGCATCTGGATTGAAATCGCATCTACAAATGGTATGGTACTCATAGGCGCATATTATCGCCCTCGCAGTCAGTCTGCAGCTGAAAGACACCTTTTTGTCGATACTCTCTCTAATCCTATATCCACTGCATTCGACCTCAATCCACATATCCTGACACGTACTGGTGATTTCAGTGATCGATGCCTATCCTGGGACTCTTTCCACAATGAGAGTGAGCTTGGTCAGTGCCTGTTTGACATTGTCATGCAAAACAACTTGTGTCAACTTATATTGTTATGTACCCGCGTTTCTGAGTACTCTGAAAGTTTACTAGACCTTTTGATCATGGATTCTCCTTGTTTTGTCTTAAATTCGGGTATATTACCACCCATCTCTGCATCTGATCATGCTGTTATCTTTTGCTCCTTTACCCTTTCTGAACCACAGAGACTGACCTTTCAAACGAACAATCTTGGATTACAAGTATGCCGACTCTGATAACCTTAACAGAGCCCTGCAAAATGTTCCATGGGATACGGGTCTAGCAGTCTTTGATTCCAGTGATGACGCTGTTTCTTACTGATTTGATCTGTTTCTTGACATTTGCAAACAATTTATTCCGTCCCGAGATATAAAAATTCGGCCTAAAGATAAACCATGGGTAAATAATTATATCAAGAAACTCACGAGACAGTGAAACAGTGCCTGGAACAGGTATAGGAGACTGGCCGGTCAGCCAAACCCCACACCTTTCTCACATCCACCAAGATTGAACGTTTCTACCAACTTTATTAAAAAGAAGGGTAGCCTCAATGCAAATGCTATTAATTAGTCTACCCGTTCGTATTTTTAAAAACTTTGTTACGAACTTGACTCTACAGATATTACTCCCAAAAATGGCGGAGCCCTAAAAAAATCCATCTTTGGCAATAAACTCCACCAATTCATTCCATTGCTTTTTGACAACGGGAAAATTGTATCAAGTAACCTCGAAAAAAGTGAAACCTTCAATACACATTTTTCCAATCAAAGCAAACTCCCAAAACAACCCTCAACCTCTCTCCCACTTTCTTCTATAAGACTGATGCTCGTCTGAACATGTTTCAATTAGACACTGCTCAGGTTAAAGACGAACTACTCTCTCTTAAAAGTAGTTTCGCCTTTGGGCCTGACAATATAGGAAACATCCTCTTAAAAATGCTGCTTCAGGAATCTGTCGCCCTCTTACTAAACTCTTAAACTACTCCTTACAGCATTCCCACTTTCCACTTCCCTGGAAAAGATCCAAGGTTGGTCCAGTTTTTAAAAAGAATAAGAAACAGTCTCAGGAAATTATTGGCCTATCTCTTTGCTTTGTAACATTTCAAATTTTTGAACGCCTTCTATATAACGTCTTTTATGAGTACCTAACAACAAATAACCTCCTTACCACTAAATAGTCTGGCTCCAAAGCTAATGACTCCACTATAAATCAGCTCATCTCTATCCTCCACGACGTTTACAACGGGCGCGAACTGAGCAAAGAAGCACAGATGGCTTTCCCCGATATATCAAAAGCATTTGACCAGGTATGGCATGAGGGTCTCGTGCTCAAGCTGAAACAACTTCGCCTCACCGATCCCATCTCGGACATCATCGGCAGTTACATGTCAAATCGTATACAACGCACCACCATCTGTGGTCAAACTTCTTCTTGGCTACTTGTTGAACCTGGTGTATTACAAGTCTCCAATCTCGGCCTTCTGCTCTTTCTTGATTTTATAAATGACATCACGGACGGCATTGCATGGGATATCAAACTCTTTGCCAATGACACCATTGAAATTGTCCATAATCCTTATACTTCAGCTGAACCTATCAGTACCGACCTCGGCAGGATCCATGACTGGGGCAAACTTCGGCGAGTTACTTTCAATGCAATCAAATCCTTATGTGTTATTTTTTTCCTCCAAAAAGACAAACCGGTTTATCCACCTCTCTTTTTGGGGAATACAGCAATACCTGAACCAAACGAACATACACACCTAGGAATCATACTTACTATTAATTTGTCATGCCAATCACATATTAATCATATCATTAATAAATCTAGCCAACGATTAGCTCTGCTGCTTAGACTGAAATATAAACTCTCCCACAAAGCCCTAATAGGTCTTTACACAACAATGAAACGGTCTATCCTTGAATTTGGTTATGTGCTCTTTGATAATTGTACGGATAGCTTGTCATCATCTCTTGAGGCCGTACAGTATGAAGCTGCACGGATTTGTACTGCTGCATTAAGGCAGACACCCTGTTGACTTCTCCTATCTGAGCTGGATTGGCAGACCCTATCGGATAGACGTCGATATCACAAACTAGTACTTTTGTATAAGAAAGAAAATAAATCATAGGTACTTATATGACCGAGTACCCCGTGACATCGGTCTTACCACTAATCTCAACTTGCTTACCGTCTCAATACTAGAAAGGTAAAAATTAGAACCAAACGCTATAGCAACTCCTTCCTCCCTTCTTGCATTAACCTTTGGAAATACCTACCGCTCAACATTAGGGAATCTCCATCACTCGCAACTTTAAAATCCAAATAGAAATCGACCTAATCATCTTTTGACATTAAACCCTCCTATTTCTCATATGGAAACCGTTTCCCAAATATGTGTGACACTCAGTTGCGCCTTGGCTACTCACAGTTAAACTCCCATCTTTATAAAGTTGATATAATCCCCTCACCAGATTGTGCATGTTCTTTCCAAAGCGAATATATCCGTCACTTTTTCTTGTCTTGTCCTCTCTTTTCAGCCCATTGGTATCATCTGTAGGCACTATATGTCATATTGTGGCAGCGGGAGTACACCCAAAACTTATCGTACATCTGTGCAGCGATCTTCTTATCACATATTTCAGCAAGGAAATATGGACTTCAGTCAAGATGACAATATGCAAGTTTTTGATGCTGTGCAAAATTATATCGCATCATCTGAGCCATCTTTTAATTCTGGTGCCATAAGCTCATATCCTAGACTGTTTTCGAGTTATGTATCTCTTACCAATATTATTGTGCTGTTTAGTCCTGTTTGTCATGTGTATACTATGTGCGTTTTGCTCGGTTGAAGAGCCCCCAGATTAGTCTATGTACTACCTAGGCAATTCAGTTTAAATAAATATGTTCAAATTGAAAAAAAAATAATAAAATAAAATATAAAATAATATAAAATAAACACGGGCCACTTTTAGACCTGCTTAGGTCAAGTCCAAGGGGGCTAAAAATAGGCTCTTGCCTTCACTATTGTATCGAGAAGTTTCTATCGTAGACTGTTTACATGGTAACTGCAAGTTTTTTTCCCAATCCTCAGAGCAGCTAAGTTTGCTGAATTAACTTGTCTCTAAAGTATCCAACAAAAAGTTAAAAAAAAGGATTTATGTAGCACATAGCGTTGTCAACACTTCCAAAATGCTTGGAGGACAACTTTAATAAGGGTAATTGAAACTCAAATAGCATGAAAAGTTTTCTGTTATCTTTTTCATGAATAAGTTTATTCAGGGGGCTAAAACATCTAATGGTATCTCGAGTTTTTGCATATCCTTGAAACACTAGCTCCACTGCAAATACGGTTTTGATTGCGTAGGTTCCATCGACCTTCTGCGTGTGTCTTCACACAATTTTAGGTTTTTATATTTCTTGGAATTTCCAAAAGGAAAATCACGTTTTGCAGATTAGAACGTAGCACTATACACTCGAAGCGTGAATGCTATGCTATCTGGGTAACATTATGAACCAAAATGACCAACTGTTGCCGTCTCCGATGCATCATGTGCCAACGACACACACTTTTAAATTGTGTGAAGAAAATAGCGTTCTGGGATATGGCGCTAAGTATTTGCCACAGTTTTGTTTTTTCCTGAAAAGCAAAATTATAAATGTAGGGTGGTGGTAAACAAAAACCAGGGTACTAACTTTTTCATAACTTTTTGTTGCGTGATATACAATGCAGCACAAATATGAGACGTCATCGGATACTGGCTACCTTGTGAGTGTCCCTTAACCAGACGACTAAAATCCTAGAAACACTTTATGCCCAATACTACTCGGGTCAAAGGCATTCTTTAAGTCCAGGTTTTCCAGAAAATAAAGTACCTGACTTCGTGATTTCACCCCATGATTTAGTACACTGCTACGTGAGGCCCATTATTACCAGAACGTCTTGAAGTGGAGGCTTCTGTGAACATAGAGTACTTTTGGCATCACTTTTAATTGTTAAAAATTATTTTATGAAAACGCAGTAACAATTGGTGTATACAATATTACAAGCATATGCGAATGGGTAACGGATTTCCAGCAGGAGGAAAAAAACAAAGGGATTTTCTTTCCCCTAAATGAGAGAGCACTTAACTATACTAACATGTAGATAAAAAGTCTAACTGTAGAATGGATTTGCAAGAAATTTAAGGTTACAAGTCATCAAGTAAATATTGTTTCACGTGTTTCTTGAACACAAATATTGGCGATACGCTCTGCATATACACCGGTATATGTTTTTTCAGAAATAGGGCCTATGAAATTAAAATGAAAATTGCCTGGGCAGGTACGAAATTTACGAATATAAGAACTGTGAAGTTGCCTTGCATAATACGTACAAACATTTTTAGTACAATTGATAAAGTAACAATGAGTATCATAATTAATGTAACCGGATAACATTTCACTTTTTATATAGGTAACCCAATAATATGCTGGTCTCAGTTGTGGAGTTCGTTAGTTGCATATGGGCATCAAGGCTAGAAAAGGTTATTATTCCCACAATATTTTTCTGTAGGTTGATGGTTATTTCCAGAAAACCTTTAAAGCTTATTGCCCAACTTGTATGGATAAACGTAAAGTATGGATACGCTAAGGCATAGTGTAGTTGAAGAGCTAAAACCAAAGATTGTACTTACATTTCGTTTCATATCTCTAGTATTTTACATATTTTTGAAATATGTCAGACATGTGGCTTTCATCTAAATTTTCAGTCAAACCAAACATCTTAAAATTTAAAAGAGTCCAGAATATCTGTGTTGGTTGTACTTTCAAGATTGTGCACGATTTCTCTACATTTGTTGATAATTTGTTGGTTTTAAAGCATTTCAATATTAAATTGATAGCAATTTGCTTTTCGCCTCAGTTTGCCAATGTGTCTATCACTTATGCAAATAGCGTGCAGAACATGACCTATGAAACATAAGGAAAATCTTTTACATTGATTAAAATAAGTAAAATTAAGTGATAAGGGATCGAGCATAGACCCTGGTGGGACTCCACATAAAACTATTTATTGTTCAGAATCCTAATTTAAATAATTGACATGCAGTTCTCTTCCACAAGGGTAAATTCATTGCCAATGGTGACTCATACCGCCATTTCCATGAAAAAGCAATCATAACACTAATATCATGGCAGACAGTAGTCGAAAGCCTTTGAAAGTCCAGGAACATACTGAGAGTGTGTTCTATTCACTCCAGGGCCTTTAACACCTCACATGCTAAGTAACTTATGGTATACTCGGCACTATGTTTGCATATAAGTCGGCACTGAAAGTTATAAATGATACGTATGATTTCTAAATAGATTCCAAGGTGATCATGTGCCAACTTTTTCAGGAACAAAGGCATGACACTAAGAGCAGACATAGGCTTAAACGTATCGAGAACTGCTGCATCTGTTTTGAAAGTGTGTTTTCTTAGCGAGTTTTACAATTTTCGGAAAAATACCTTTCTGAAGGGACTTGTTTATAATGAAGGATAGTAGAACAATTATGCAGTCAGAAATGTCTTTAATTGTTTTAAGGTGATTTGTGTAGGAGTTGAATCTTTTAGGGACACAATGTTAGGAATTGCGTCCTGTTACATAATGGGAGGATGGTAAAATGAATAATAATAATAGTTAAATAAAATGATGGGCTGCCTTATTGAATACTGTTTGCTAATGATCTGCCTGTATTAGCAAAATATAAATGTTAAATTATTAGTGATGTCTTTTGGAGTGGCCAGAATATTATTGCCATGTTGAAATTTATTTATCATTTTACATCTTTCCTTTTGTTTACAAATGGCATCCTCAGTAAGTTTTCAGACTTACGTCAAGTTAGATTTGTTTCTTTTTATCACTGTTTAACATTTTCTCTTCTATACACAATATGGGATTCACTCGATTGCTGTTATTACTATATCATTTTATTTGCCAAATATTCTAAACCCACTAGTGCGGTGCGTAGGCACCAATACCTGCGGCTTGGTTTTCCCATTGAGACTCTGACCGTGGTGGTCATAAAAATCTGCCTAACTCTACGTTTAAGGATTTAGATATGGGAATGAAATAATGTCAAGTAATGTCGTCAGGCCATGTTGATCTTGTATATATTTGTTAGCAATGGGTGTCTTGATCATCAAAGGGAAGATCAGATCCAACAACTTTCATGTAGAGTATATTTGACATGAAACATCCATCCCCATTCAGGTGATCTAAGCAATTTCTTAAGTTACATAAACCGAATTTTCCAAGTATGTTTCGAATAAGTAATTCTAGTTTGTGCCGAATTTAATGTTTACAAAATTGACACAAAAAATTCGATGTTTATTATTCGCCGGTTGCCTTGTTTCTGAACCTTTAGAAAGATAATAGGGAAGGTTAGAAATAATTTGATCGACAGATATTGGAAAGTGAATAATACTTGTGGATCGTCTATGATCAAGGAAACACATTTCTTCTAAACATCTAATTATATTCCGGCCGTTCGTTATACTGAATTCAACTTAGTGTAACCAGGTGTACTGATCATGTTCCTGTGTTATTTCCCAAATCAAAACTAAAAACGGCTCCACACGAGAGTGTTTGTATAGGGCTGGGGGGGGGGGGGGAAGAGAGCTGTATTTCAAAGGGGGAGAAATTAATCTTATGACTCGTTTTTCAACCCAACATGATTCTGTGTGAACAAGTTCACAAAAAGCAGGATCGTGACAAAAGATTGAGAAAATATATACCTACCTTACGTTCTGCTCATGCGAGTAATATCCGTGCGTGGTGCTTAAAACACGTAGAAAACAACCTTCAGGCGACTTGGTGACAATTACCTCTGTTGTCTCGAATTCACACTGTGGGCTGTATGTATTATGTGAGCTGTATACCAGAAAATCTGCCTCTGCAATACGGCGCCGAGACATGTAAATACCAGAGATAAAGTTGACAAAAGATAAAGTGTTTGAATTGTGGATTATTGCGAGGCTAATGGAGTTGGTAACAATCATTTGAAGTGTTATCGTACCATGCGATCATGCTGAAATGATCCTACTACAGATAATATTTCTGTAAAGTTAAATTAAATTTTGGCATGTAAAGTGACGCCAAGATGGAGCTGTCACCCACTCAGTTATTATGTTTGTGGTTAATGACACACAAAGAACATGGAAACCTTAAAAGTCTCCTGCCACAGAAATGTTGTGTTTAGCATTTTGTTCCTCTTGCTTGGTCAGCTGATCAGCATGATATTAGTAGTTTTACATGTAATTGTTTCTTTATTTTCGTTAATGATGTGTTTTATCGGGAAAAATGCAATGGAAGTATTAGAGGTAAGAGGCATGGTGATAAAATCCTTAAAATGTGCAGAGTAAAACCCAAATCCACATGTGTCATTTCAGCCATGTGCACAAGGAGTCAAATACTGTGACACCATACTGTAGTTGCATCAGTTCTAAATAGGGGGCAGCACCCTCATCCTAGCTGCATTTTGCTGCCTGTCAACAGCCCTTTTCAACAGCTTTCCTCGGTGCGCTTTTGGTACATCACACACAAAACGTGCTGAGGAAAGTTATTGATTCAGACGAACAGTATATACTGACCACATATAGGTGTAAGGAGTCAAACACATTAATGATTAATATTTGCTGAATAATGATATCTGCGGTTTAGTAATATTATACAACAGGGCCGTGCAATAAATGAACTGTTCTCGCGTAAAACGATTGAGTCAATTTTCAAAAGTGGACAACACAGGACAAACACGAGAAGATAAGATGATACCGGAACAAAACAAAACAAAAACAAAAACGAAAAGTAAACACAGCTAGATTTAATAAGAGAGCACACCCAAGACAAGAATACAATACTGGCATGACAGGGCATATCCAATAAATATATTGAACAGGTGAGCTTACCTAATCACAACATTCCCATAACATATATCTACATGTAGTAAACCTACTGTACATTCAAATGTTAGACATTTGAAGAAATGAGCTGACTGTGAACGCAATGTAAAAATGTTCAAGACGGTAACATCTATTTGAGCCATGGTATTGTTTTCTGTGTAAAAGATACCAATATGTTAACGATTTCATGTTGGTCTATCCTGACTGAGTCATGCATAAAGACTGAAATAAATGATATTTGTCTTTGTTTGGTCAACCACATGTACATGAACTAAACATACCAAGTGTCGGCCAATGACTTTTCATCTAACTGCAGCCCGTACGTAACACTGGGTGCGATATGGCTGAATAACAACTCTCGACCGAAAAAGTGAGCTTTTAGAGGAAACTTTCTACCTTGTGTCCAGAAAAGGATTAAAATTGAAATATGTCCCAATTGACTAACCTGTAGAATATATTTATTCCATGGACGAATTGTTGACGGATAATAGAGTGGTATTCTTTACCTTACTATTTTTGGGCTAAAATTTGTTTTGTATTTTTGTCTGTTACCGAGTAAATTTGTCAGTTTTTCAATTTCGATGGACATAATTATGATTTCAGTTTGTATTGAATGGGTAAGCCTGCCCATAAGTGGAGAGTCACACGACACGTGAATGCCCCAAGTATAGTACCACATTTTGTACTCTCGGGCTCCCGCTGCATAAGTCAGTATAACCATATGGTTTCATAAATACGACGATACGATTATATACCCCACCTTTCTTTGGTTCGACCCCTATTGACCAGCTCATCAGATCTCATCATTTTGAGATTACTTCCTTTGTGGGAATGACATATCTATTTTGTAATATACTTATGAAGTGATAACCTGGACGTGGTCAGTGGCTTCCCTGGGGAAAAAATCCGCACGCTGTAATAAGTCGGGCCTTTGGTCCACAACTACCTGGCGACGGTTCAGTTTGGCATGCCTTATGCGTTAGTACCATGCATTGTATGTCAACTCTCTTTCATGTCAAAATGGCAATATATTATTAAACTTTATCTTTCCATATTGGTTAGCCAGAACTTGATCTTCCACATACATGCTCCGATATATTTAATTGGAAAATATGCCTGTGGCCTGCAACTGTAATGTAACTCTTGATACATATGCGAGAGTAAGCAGTCAACTCTTTGTTCTGGTGCAGGCCTATCAGATTTTTCCGAAGCAATGCCACGCGCTTGTGAAATTTATTTATTTATTTATTTATTTATTTATTTATTTATTTATTTATTTATTTATTCATTTATTTATTAATTTATTTATTTCTTCATTTATTCATTTATTTATTTATTTATTTATTTATTTGTTTATTTATTTATTTATTTATTTACTTAACCAGGGATCACTTCAGTGTCACTACAGTGTTCTCCTAGGGGCCCTTGAGAAAACATACAAAATACAAAAAAAAAAAAAAATACTATATACAATAAACAACATAGAATAATAAACAACATTTCCAATAACAGCAGGATGGTTCATACGAATTTGTTGTGCATCAATGGGTCGCCTTTTTGTTTAATGTCCCTTAAACAGAATGCCTTTTGAATATACCTTTTGTAGTGGCTTGCCTCATCTCGCGACTTAAATTGTTCAAGGCTAAACTGACGTCAAAGTTTAAGGTTCTTTTACCAAAATTAGTCTTAACATTTGGAAGTACTGAATCATTTGACAAGCCAGAGCGTGTACACGTGGCACAGCTATGATTTTTAAAGTTAAAGGTCTCGTAAAAGCAACTTGAGGATTTGTTGGTAAGGGCATTAAACAGAAGAAAGCATTTGTTATATTTCCATCTGTCGCGTGATCCTGCCAGACCTCTTGTAGAGTTTCAACAGTACATCGAGATTTCTCCTTGTTGCATTAGACCAAACGGAACAAATATAATCCACATGCGGAAGAATCAATGCATTAAAAAAGAGTTTTCTATGATAACGGGACGGGTTTTTAAACATGTTGTTCTCTGAGTACAATTTTGAGCTTATCTTAGCGGCAATATTTGTGATATACCTAGAAAAATCTAACACACTGTTTTTTTTATTTATACTATTTTGTAAATATGAACGCAGTTCCGCTTTCATTCTTTTATATATCATGATTTTTTCCCGTTTTTCTGCATGGGTGAAAGACTCACTACCAGTGACCAATCATTATTATATATTTTTTCGTTATAAGATATGCACCAGCTCAAGATAATTGACTGGTTCCCTCACATAACCAAGCCTGTCATCATGAGAGCAAGGTACGGACGAACTTTACAGATTTGTTTCTAACGTTGGACGAGTCATGAGTATGGTATTTGCAAACGGGTGTTTCTGCAACAGGAGACGTCTTCCATGTCAAGATCTTGATAACAAAAAGCAGAGTTCCTAAGCAACCAGTGTTGAGTTTGTATAAAATTCATGAATACCGTAATGAGTCATTCGTGATCTCATATGCATTTCATATTAACAGACTAAGCACTTTAGCAAATATATAGTTTTGTTTGCTATATATTAATAGATACTCTTTCATATGAGAAAAATCGTGGTAAAAGATTGGATCTCTACGTTCGCAGATGAGCATGGCAAAAGCATATTAATTAGGAAAAATATTAAAATACCGGTAGGTTAAGATGTACCTTGCCTGAAGCTCTACCAAGTGTGCTTAAAAGGCTATGGTTCGGTTATCTTTGCAGTTTGTGATTTTTTGTGCATTTTGGGGGAAAATCTGAGAGAATTCTTTTTCTCTAAACTAGCCAAACAAATTGCGCGGAACTTATTTCGGAACACTTCTTGGGACCTATATGCCATGAATCTTTAACAGGGAGCGTTGCACAATGTTGCTCTTCTTCGATTTTTTTGTCGGGGGGGGGGGGGGGGGCTATCTTTGACATCTTCTCTAAAACCTTCCTGTAGATTGTGCAGTTATTTTATGAAAAACTGGCTTGTAGACAGGCCCGGAAAGCTTTCTTGTACGTACTGATCCTCAACATCCATGTCTTTTTATGAACCTAAAAAGTTGTGCAATAATTATTGTCAGTAAAGGCGTACATTAGGGTTAATTACCATATACGTCAAAGAGGACTGCAATGGTAATTCACATTTTCCACTTATCCAAAACCATCAGGTAGTTTCACTTCAAACTTGGATGGGTATGCCTTGGGTGATGGTCTACTGGGTGTGCGCAGCTGGTCCCGGTCCAGCCAGTTTTGGACTGATTTTTTTGGCAAAATGTTTTTTACAATCACCTGGCCATTTTTGTCAAAATTAAAGTTGTCACAGCCCACTTGTTAATGACCAACTAAAAAAATGCCCCCCTGCCTAAAACGTTGCAAGAAAGTAGATGCATTTCAAGATCTTTCCATTGACAAAAGGCTTATTAAGACTAAACGGGCCTCACTGCCTAAACCATGTAGCCCCATGTGCTCTCTCGTTGGACTTGTGTCCTTCAAAGGGGAATACCCCGGGTTTCTCTACATGAACTTACAGGAAACTGAAATTTAGACCTAGAGTCAAGAATACTCCTATTTGGGGTTTGGTCGAGTGGATATGTGCATATCCCATTTCAGCTAGGCGACTGGTGCCAAAGGTTGCAGGTTCGAGTTCCACTCGTTCCGAACATAAAATATATATTTTCGGCATTTCCTTAATGCTGGTGAATTTAAGTCTCCGATTCTGGAATTAAAGCCGACTCAGTAAATATACTGCATTACCGTGTTAATATGGCACTCGCACATAACTACCTCCATTGAACCATTCTTTTTAAGAACGGGAATTTGGTCGAGTGGATAGGTGCGTTTCCTATTTCAGCGAGGCGACTGGTGCCAAAGGTTGCAGATTCTAGTCCCGCTCGTTCCGAACATAAAATATCCTATACCAAAGATATTGCTGATTTTTTAAAATATGAATTTACCCCCCCCCCCAAAAAAAACAAAACAAAACAAAACAAAACAAAAACAAAAAAACAAAACAAAAAAAAAAAAAAAACAAAAAACAAAACCATTGGCACATACACATGAATAAATAAATATAAAATTCAAAATTAGTAGGAATTTTCAACAGGATTAACAAATGGTAACTTTTTGCTCCTTCCATACGCTACAAATGCTTTCCAAGCTGAGTAATTTCGTGTGCCCATATTTAATGAGTTTCTTGATCAGTAGTTTGACTTGTACACTGTGAAAGAAAAAAGAAAAACCAGTTCCGACGCTTTTCCGCTTTAAAGTATTGAATATTCTGCAACCTTTTACCTAAAAATCTGACCTCCGTTCCAGTCATGGTGGTTCTATCCAGTAGATGTGTGGTTGAAAACTCTAAGAATCCATCCAGGAGACGCCAGCATATATGCATAAGACAGGTGAATCACGGAACATCACTTATTAAAATAATATTTTACAACAAAACGATTGTGTGACTGATACTGAATGATAGTGTGTGGCATTCGTAGTTGTACATTGTATCGTGGTCATATTTGGTACTGTTATGAGACACGATGTTGTGGAGGTACATCATATAGTAGGCTTCGCCGAACGTCTTTCTTTGGCCGCAGATCTCCCGACATCTGTACACTGAAATGCTGACTAAAAGCACAAGGTATGACATTGGAAACTACAGCTTGCATCAGACTGCATGCATGTCGCGCGTTGAAGAAGACTTTTGACTCCTTCAAAACTGAGCCTTTCTGTTTGAAGTAAATGAAAAACTAAGTTAGCACTTCCAAATGCTGCATTATCAAATATTAAGTGTCATCACATTGTGATGAAGCTGGGCAGAACACTATAGCTGTATTAATTGATATTTGGATATTTCAAGTCTGTCGGTAACATGATTTGCCTGAGACAGCCGCTTTCCTGGGTGCGTCTTGGCCACATGCACCCAAATCGCACCACGAAAAACTGTACACCTGCGCCGTTCTCGTCGTCGCTGTTTCCATGTGCTAAGTCATAGACATGCTAGTACTTGAATGAAAGGGTCGTCCATAAAGAATATGAATTTAATATCGTATTAGTGAATTAAAGGCACATTTACTTGTGTAAAAAGGGGTAACGAAGTAGGGCAACTTAAAGGATATGTTGATTAACCCATGCTCATTAAAGGAAAGTGTAATAATTCAAAGTACTTACAATATAATACGTGAAATTTTGAATATCATAAATATGTCAGTTTTGAGGGTGAAGATATATCTGCAACTCTTACTGTGGCCTACTGTCGACAACTTTCTCGAGGAACAGATACAAATCTTTACGATTTGACGTCACACACGTTACTATGACAACATTACTTACATCCCAATCTAAATATAATAATATTATTAACACATGCTTACACAAATGATAGGGACTGGTGTTTGCCAACTTCTTCCTATATTATAATTGGAAATGCAATACTTGTTACATCATATTTTACATGACAATTGATGACAAAGGTGCAAAGCTCACCTCATTTTCTTTTCTTAAAAGTTCCAACATTTTATCCCAATAGGGTGCAAGGAGATAACGCGAAAGTATGAAAAAAGTCCCGGAAAAGCCGCAGGCTAAGAAACGTTTCGGAAAAGATTGACTTTGTTGCACTTTATCAGAATCCCATTCTACTTGCAATTATTTACGCAACAGAAAATAAAATTTGTCGTGTGATTGGTTCACATGTCTCTTTGGTAACAATTTCGCAAGCTGATTGTTTTGTGATGTAAAACGCACTGGGTTTCGTAAAACGTACAAAACTCTGCGTTTCGTAGGGTAAAATCGAGTTTTCTACATTTCTGGACCATACAACTACAATGCCTTGAGATATATTCAGTAATACCACTGTCTGGCTAAATACGAGAATGTGTTGAAAGTCACAGTAACAATCGCAAGATTTTGTGTCAAAAGTACATTTTAAACAGGTTGTTTATCACTTTCTCACATAATTTTAATTGGTGTCATTGAGGGAACAGTTGTAAACCATATGATTTAAGACTAATTCGTGTGTGTGGCAGTAACGCGGGCATTTATGTAAATATTTGACTAAAACAGAAGCTTCAACAGACATCTAAAGGGGGACCCAGGAGAAATGCGCGACTATAAATGACTTCTGTTTGGATTTGAAGGCTGAAAAGCAACAAGATTATAGCGGGGCAGAAGTTGATTGCAGCACATGTGTGTAAAATCTTGCGAAGTTTTCCAGAGAGACTCCCCATCCACACCTGGATTTCGTGCGGGTATGTCAAAGTTTCACTGAGGGTTGTATTGTCAACAATTACATGTAGTGAACTCTCCAAGTCTTCAGGTCCAATTATATTCACTGTCAATCAGAAAGAAAACTATCTATTGCTTTCTTGTAATACTTTATATATGCGCATTGTTCTCCAGTGGCGACGGTGGCAAAACTTGGCAAAGTTGGAGATCTACACTCACCCATTGTTGTTCCCTGCAAAACAGAATCGAAGCAGTGACAGGATAATCAGCAGTTTTGGAATATACGTTGGGAGTAGGGTTAGCCAAGGAAACAGTACGGTCACGGACCAAGGACTACTTTCAAGGAAAAGGAGCTATCATATATAAGTATAGACACATTTGTTTTACATGGATTGTGAAAGAAGTCAAGCATTGACTTATCGAGTCACTCTCCATGGCACAGATGTTGGCGTATACTTCCTACCTTGCCTAGTGGAGGAAACCGAAGAACTCGGAGAAAACCACCGTGCACGGTTAAAGTGGTAGGAACTTTTTCCACATGCTGCCCAGGACGAGAATCGAACCCGGGTCGCAGAGGTGGAAGGCGAGCGTCTTACCGCTCAGCCAACCGTGCACCCAATCATATAAGATAAGATTCAAGTTTTTAACAGATTTGGCAGACCGTGGCAAAACTGCTGGCCACACATCTCTGGCACAAAAGATATTCCCCGGCCGGGTCCAGAGAGACAGAGTTAGAGTGGAAGCCAGGGTATCGTCAAAGCAAAGTGGAATTATTACCCGCAGGTAAGCCAGCAGAAATACTTCGTTTGTTCAAGGTTAGGACATCGAAGTGCTCCCAGCAAAAATGCGCAACAGCCGTTTTGACCCTACTTGTCAGATTCTGTTTCCTGTTAGGCCCATATTTTCAGGAGGGAAACCAATACGCCTGGCGTGGAGCCGCACCGGTAGCAACAAATTGAACAGAGCCTGCAGGCTTTTCGCCCCAAGCTTGCAAGGTCATGAATTTGCAATTAGTTCCCGACTCTGGTTAAGAGGCCTACAAGCAGCACCTGACGATGACGAATCACATAGCACATTTTCCTGTCTACACGTTACAAAATCCCAATGTGAAATGCAAAATAGTCCAATAATTTATTTAAGGATAATGCAAAATATGGTCACCATCTGTAATAGCAAAGGCTAATTTTGTAACACTAGTCTCACAGAATATATATATATATATATATATATATATATATATATATATATATATATATATATATATATATATATATATATATATGTATGTATGTGAGTTCGGACTGCGAAATAGTGTAATGACTACTAGGAAGTGGCTCTGGACAAAACAAAAACAAAAACAAAAATATATATTTAATGTAAAGTTGTATTGCATTCGTTGCTGTTCCTGGGGTGCTGCCACCACGAGACACTGCACTCGACGTTTTACCGGCACCGTGCACGATAAAATGGCGTGCCGGGCAATGTTAGCCATACAGTATGGCTTGCTGGGCAATCCAAGCCATACGTTGGATGTTTCATAGAATGCGAAAAAGCCGTTTTTCAATCAGTCTGTACCCTTACGTTAGGAAATGAACCTGACTATTGTGAACTCAGTTCACACCGATGTTGATATTCTGTGAAAGGACTAAATGCGTGGTGGTGTGTGAAATCATGAAATCAGAATACCAAATCCTGCACTGGCCAATGGAATTAGCGTACAATTGCACGATTACATTAGTATATGACAAATCTGGACACCAACCTTTTGATAAGTGTTTAAAAGTTTAAAGGTCAATTGCTCGAAGGATTAACGTAAAAATAATTGATAGCATGGTGTCCATATTTTAACTATTGAGTTGGATTAGAGACGTGTATGTAAGAAAACACGGAAGAATGATCTGTAAAGCAGAAACATCAGTTGTATTACAGATATAATTAGGGTTTTATACACAAAAGAAGTTGTAGCATTTCACTTTACGTTTTTATAATAAACATTTTTATTCCATTTTAAACCTAAATAATAGGTTACCTTTATTTTATTTATGGAGTAAATGTGTTGTGTTATGTGCAAATATAAGTGTTGTAAAAAGTAATTGTTTGCATTGCGGTTGTGACGTAATGGGCCTGAGATAAGGATTACAGGCGTGCACGTTCGCCCCAGTTCAAACCAATTAATATTTGCTTATACTTGAAGTAACAATCGCAATTACTACCAAAACCCTTTATACTTACGGTACAAATTTTAACAACCTCAGATTTTTCACTCTATGAAAATGTCCATATCAACTCCGACCCTAAGCACAACTGCATTTCGTTTCTTATTTTACCATTGGATGTTTATCCGTAGCAGGCCACATACTGTGGTCTAGAAGGATGTGGCAGTGTACGTTTTTTAAAATTTCAAATTCAACCGTGATTCCCTAGCTCATGTTTTGTTTTGGTTTGATTAGGTTTGAAGTTATCTCAGCAAGTGGGTAATTGTGTGTTAATGTTAAATTCCTTATTTTTGATGTTATTGCTGTTGTCTACTTTAAATGCATCGGATCGCGATCTGGAGTGTAATACTTGGTAAACTACGTAAATTCAATTTGCATTAATGTGAATTTGGGTAGTCTCTGTGCACTGAAAGGACAATTCGAACAGGAAGTGACTGCAGTGATGTGATAATTACTGAAAGGACAGTTCCAGCAAAATGATCTGTGGCTTCCTTCTAGTTTTACACTCAAAATGGCAAATCCAAACACGCGGCTTAAGACAATGTTTTTCCAATAATGTGCTTTGAAGTTGAGCTGTTAGCTAGTTTAGAAGAACCATTCCTACTATCAATCCAAATCTGAAGATAAAATGTTGATCCGTTTTGTATATGTTCATTTGTGCTGATTGTAATCCAAGGGTTCAGAAATATTTCGCTGCTAATATAAGGGACAAAATTAAACAATTATTTTTTTGTTGATGAATTTGGCGGACCATCATATAAATCATTGAAAGAAAGGAAACATTTACTGATATTTTAGATACTATGATTAGACCGATATGAATGGCAACTGCTCTGTTGGTGTGGCGATCTTAATTAGATGTTTTTTCTTGCTTCTGGTAACTTCTTTCAAAAGGGCAGCAAGGCTGACACATTCATGAACGAAAGATTGACTGCTATTAACGTAGGTATTAGTTTAAACAATATTTTGAAGACCGCTAAAACCACTGTGAAAATACAAGTAGCTGATGTGGGTTTGAATGCTTAAAAGTAACAGCACCGGTTGACGATTTGTTTCTGTACAAGACGACAACCCAACAGGTTGTGGCAAAAAACAGTGCGACACACACTGTAAGGCCACGCGATATTATCTGTATCTTCAACATAGTTATCATCCTAACCACACGGATAGCATTAATGAAAGCAGTTAGAAATACACACAGGGAATGAGGTAACTGAAATATCATTGGTAATGTTTTGAAAAACAAGGATTGGCGCCACTCTGAGTCGAATCTCAGAGAATTACGTCCATAATATACAGCACCATCTTTATTGCACAAATAGTGATAACAAACCATTGCATATACAAAGTCTTTTTTTTGTAAAATAGATTTAACTATGTAATTCAAGATGGAAGCTGAGTAACACAGAACAATAACATTACAATTATAAAGGGTACATAATATTTTCATATAAAGGCGTACACAAGTATAGATGGACATATTCGACTATACAATGGCGAGTCGTTAGAAGTGATGAAACAAGTAAACATATATGTCATGCTACAAGGATGCACCAACTATCTGTAGTGCCCGCAGGTTGGCACATTATGGTCTCATACTACTACTTCATAATTTCGACTCAGTGTATATCGAAATGGAATTTGTTACATCTAAGGTCAAGTGCACTTAGATTCCGTAATTCTTTAAGCGTGTCTCTGTGCAAGTATCCGATCTCTCTGTGACGCGGATTCAGGATTCATGTTAACTGTTTATCAAATCGACAAATCGTCCTTTGGTAGAGTGTACTTAAATAATATAATATAATATAATATAATATAATATAATATATATATATATATACATATATACAACTTGTAAAGCAGATTGATATTCAAATGCCTTTTGCATGAAACACTATGGAGGATTTCCCTGCAGCGCCAAATACTATAGATTTACTAGGTAGCCAAACGTAACACCTGTGATTAATGTAAATGTTATAGCTAACACCTTAGTGCCGGAGAAAAACAAATAAAGCAAACGATCTCCTGTCGAATATGTGTATATTATTGGATGCCACAGCAATGTTCTATGTACATATGATTGATTTTGAATTGAGTCAACTTTATAGTCTGTTGGGAAATACTTCATGTGGCACACAGCTTCATCATCATAGGACTGTCCACATTGCCTTTTGCTATCGGAAACGTAACGGGCATGGATACAAACATTAAGATTTATATCGCAAGTGATAGGTATATGTATAGTCTGTATACACAGTACCCCGTAGACAATATCAACTCCCATCGCACAGCATTCTGATTGGTATAAAGTGATGGGCATTTGAACTTTTGCTCAAATGGTCGACGGTAGAGGATTGAACAAAATAGCTGCCATCCAAGCAATGCTGATGGTTCGTTTGATTCTCTACTCGTATGGACATACATTCGGACGAGGGACACATTGCCCCCCCCCCCCCCGTGTGTATATCACGAGGGAACCATTTTTTTTTTTTAAATTCGGCATTTGACCATAAATTTGATAACCGTCATGGAATAATTTCTGCAGCTTCTGCCTCGATGCAAACATACACAGTCTCTTGGGTTAGAAGTCTCTACCATTGGCAATACCTTCCTTAAATAAATATTATGATTGTGCCAGTGTGTTAAATGTTCATTGCATCCGATCTTGTAACCGTCATCCAACCAATCATCAACTCTAATCCGTACACTGGAAAGGTGCAAACAGCCGTCTGTATGACCCAGAAAGTACAGTTAGGAACATACACAGTTTCACTTTTGACATTCCCCATGACAAAAAATGTGAAAGCAATCTCGGTGTTTCCTATGGCACACTGACACATGTGATTTATTTCATCTGTGCTATCAAAGCAGGCCCGTATGCCGCCACAAACATTGTTTTATGTGCTAACATCCATGCTTCCACACTGAAACGTATTGGCCAGGCTGGTGATACTTCCCCCACAAGCGCCACAATTCATGACTTTGTGTCCTCAAAATGCTCCAGTCCCTGCATATATCCACGTTTTCTCACGGTATATATTACACATAAATCAAAGAAAGAAACAGATGATAATTATACTATGTGGAGCGAAAATTGACTTTTAACAAGTGAAATGTATCAGCTAACCATGAGAAATCTACAGACACCTCCACTAAGACAATATGGTTGAGGCATTGGTAACTCAGGTAAAAATACATTAGTTACACAGCTAGTATGAATAGTGTTCAAGTTTAGTCTAAGTAGAAACTGTCACGAATGAGTGCTTCTTCTGAAGATAAAATACCTATCTTCAAAATTTCATAACCTCATACTTAGTAATTTCGATGATACATATTCCTATGACTGGGATATTTGGCAGAGTAAAACTTTTTCAGACTGTGAGTGAATGATGATGGCTCGGAGTCATATTAAGGCTTGGTTTTCTCAATTATATTAACTGATATAATATGTCGAACTTTATAATTTGTATGTATATAACTTGGTTTATTAATATTTCAAAGATCGTTCAGAAATATGACTTCTTGTTCGGTTCTGCACATCACCAAAAAGATATACATATCAAGATCAACCTCTAACACTATAAATTACATTTTGGGGGGTAAAAATGTAGTGACGTCACCGTAGAGGAAATTAACTTTGCTTGTCTTTTTCCGGGGTTCCTGTGTTGGTAAAATGCTCCCCCCGCCCCCAACATAAGACCTTTCCATTTTCTAATTGCCCGAAAAGCCAAGTTTGGCCCCTAAAAGTATAATACTGATACAAAAGAATACAATTCATATTCATATCGCCCGAAGCAGGCAACAGTGACTAAATTGACCCTGATCCCTTTGAAACAGTATAGTTTTTACTTTCCTGCGACCGAAAAGGTGAATATGTTACTCAGACGCCAACTTTCCAAGTTAATTTTAAACAAAAAAAATACTGGGATGGTCGGTAGATTCTCAGCAGGAGTCAATCGGAAAGGCATGAAGGTATTGTATTAGTTTGTTCCACTTTATGTAATATAAAAAGGAACTTTATAGTTAACTCATAAAGACAAATGCCTGTACCTTTGTGCTCAGTAACAATCATTCTGTCACATATTCGCAACAAGGTTGAGGCCTGCACAGGTGGTGTCAGGGATAAATTGCGAAGATTTATCGAAAAACACAAAAAAAGAGAAAGCAGCTTGATAACAATAAAGAAGTAAATGATTACAACACCACGAACCAAACGCACCTGTAAGGAACCTATGCAAACCAATCCCATTGAAAGAAATCTAAGTTCTTACATGACAAAATGTAATACATCATTGTGAATGGACACTGCCTGGCAGATCACAAGCTGACTGACTGCTTGGACGAAAAAAAAAAGGTAACTGACTTGTTCACGTTTTATATTGGCTGAACAAGATGTTATTTTCCATTAAAACAGTGCACGCGATATTGTGTTATAGCAGTGGCAATGTAAATTGCTTACCAGGTTTCAACAAGCGATGTCTGTTTATTTGTTTGTTTGTTATTGATATTATATTATCATCATCATCATCATCATCATCATCATCATCATCATCATCATTAGGTGTTCGTTTGCATTATATATTAACGAAAAAAGGTTTAAAACATCAAAAGATGAACATCATTATAAACAATACCATACCATGTCTCTTTTCTCACTTTAGGATGAATACAATCTGGATCTGTCATCATTGACTGTGTCCCAAGGTATACACATGTCATATTGGAGTACAAAATGTTTTTTATTTTTCTCTGGAAAACTTATTTTTCATCCAGATATAACATTGACACGGAATTTTGCAATTTTAATGTGTATGTTATAATCTCAGAAAAGTTCGCAGTTATTTTTTCAATCATATCAGATTTGTGTACATGTGGGTGGAGTCAACGTTGGTGTCAAGGGTACATTAAAACTATCTATAATCTATGGTGCTTATACACCACACCTTTGGTGGGTATTTAGAAATTAAGGCACTGTTCATGGCAGGTTATCACACATTAGCCACTTTATGGCTACCCTTTTAGTCAAATTTCATTTTATAGCGGTCCAGGTCTGTAAATGTTATTATGTTGTACAATAGGTGATCTCATCCTGCAAGAATCAGTCAACAGCTTCTTTATAAAAGTCACTCCACCCTGCAAAAACATATTTTACTGCAGATCATCCTTGCAAATAACTAGGTAAGTGAAGAAAATGTTTTGTTCTTAATCCACCACAATCTTGGAAACTTCAGGTAAAAGTCTTCAGCAAGAGAAATCGGTCACAATGACTGTTGTATAGCAGTGGATGGAGTGTAAGTGTGAAGAAATATTAAGTTAATAGTTGGATATGATTTGCCATTCAGGTCAATATGAACATAAAGCACATAGCAAACGTATTATTGTCCAACTTTTTAAGAATGAGTTAATAGTACTTTTAAATTATTACGTCACGTATTTCGTACCAGAAACGCACCGGTTGAAATAAAAACAGCGCAAGTAACTCCTATTCACAAGTCAAACAATTCCACATCATTTGCCAGCTACAGACCAATGTCTCTGCTATGTGTCTTTTTCCAGACTCATGGGGAAACTGGTGTATAACAGGCTTCTTATCTTCATCATCAACATAAAACATTAATGACCTGTAATTTGGAATTCAAAAACATCACTGAACTGACACGCCACCAGCACACTTTCTAGACAAGCGTACTTTTAATTTTGAGAATGACAGTATTTTGTTGGTATCATTCTTGACCTAACTAGGGAATTTGACACCATTAACCATGAACCATTGCGTAAAAAGGTGAGAATTCAATGCAACGCGCAGTACATCACGTAGCGGGGCCACGAATTGTTTACCAGGTAGATATAATTATAAAGAAGTTGTTTATGGACATAAAGTATGGTGTACCCCAAGGTTCAATTATGTGACCATAACAGTTCATTTTTATACATGAATGACCTAATATGCTTAATATGTCCGACAAAATTTACTGTTTTTCTATTTGCGACCCCACCAATATCATCTTTTCTCATAGATATTTTGATGCTCACAGTGAACACTATAATGCAAACAGAATTCTGAATAGAAATAAAAACTGAAAATTGTTTCTCTAAAATATATATTGTTAATAAATTATCGGTTTTGAAAAAGGTGTATCACTCTCTTTAAATAATTCAACAGTTCATATCACTATTCCATTTTCTTGATATGCGTAACCGACTTCCTATATTTGTCTCGGCGAACCAATGGTACACACGGCATGTTACTTTACCTATTCTCTATTATAGTTACTCCAAGAACTGACTTGTAACCAAAAAATTATCTTTTCCCGCATTATGAAATTTTCTTGTTACATGCTTCTCGTGAAAAGTACAATTCTAAATATATTTATCCTCAAAGGCATTTTATAAGCATTTTGTGACATTTTTCTCCCAAAAACTTTATAGAGTTTCACTGAGTAGCCATTATGGTCTGGATTCGATGTGTTTTTAAAGGCATTCGAAAGTTAAGATTCTGTTTATCCATCTTCACATTTTCACATGTCAGGTTCAAAGATGCTCGGAGTACATATATATTATCAACTAAACAATATATATATATATATATATATATATTGAACACTCACGTCGGTTTCTTTTACCAGAGCATTATATGATTTATGGTAAAATTGTTTCGTCTTTATGATTAATTATATCCTAACTTTCTATACCAAATTTGTTGATAACACTGATATTGCAATTTCTCTGTCAAAATTAAAATATTTGGAAGATCTCTTACATTCCGGGTAGCATCGTATTCTATTTTTCATTATTGCTCCGTTTGTGTCATATTTTGATTCCTTTCTTAGCTTTATTTTTCCCGTTTTTGTTTAGCTTCCTTGTCAATGTTCAGTGGACTGATAATTTTTTGTAACTTAATGTTTTAATTCTTTTTCAAAGTTGTTATAAGAGAGAGCAAATAGAACATCACTGTAAGGTATTTACTGAATTATGTTTTGAAACAGTATCAATACTTTTAACAACATGGCAATAAGCTGCTAAAATTGAATTGTCTTAATTTTGACAATTTGAGTTGTGTATTTTACTAGTGCTAGCAATAAAACCCTGGTACAATAAAAAAACCGATAAGGGATAATTTATGTAAACTTTTTCAGCCCAGAGTTAAACTGAAATCAAAAGATGGCATTTGAATTTAAGCTGCGGCTTGAAAATCCTGGATTTATTTTGTAGATATATATATGCTTATATTAAGTTCACGATGAAAAATTTAAGATTTACGTCTCTTGTAAATAGTAATATCTAGATCTGTACAGATATATTAAATCTCATGCGTTTGCGACAAATCTGTATGTTTATTAAGCAGTTACACTCATAAGTTCAAATTTAAAATTTTTAGATCACAACCTTCATATTTACTTTTTATATGTTTGCTATAAAATTTATCCATCTATGAGACGCGAAAGGTATCAGATCCCTAAAAATGGTTTTGCCCCTTTACCGGTCCTTAAAATAAAGTTTAAAGAGACAATGTGAAATGTTTCTAGAGTATTAATGGTGCAGAACTTACTTTTGGAGCTGACATTATTTGCCGGGGGGGGGGGGGGTAGGTTGGGTGGTGATGGAATATTAGGATGAGCATATGTCCCTCCTTTGAGTCCCCCTAATTTTATACGGCTTGAAACCATAGCTCCCCCCGCCCGGTAAGTGGCGTGGATATTTTGCGACAATGCCCCCACTCTCCGAATATCTTGCAAAACACGCCACTGCAGCTTAATTAGGATATATGACTAAGTTTCATTAAGTTGGACATTTGTCCAGTTACACTGAATAAACTTAATAACATGCTTTCAGTATATTCTATGGGACAAAAGTCAATATTTAAGGTGGTAGATCTGAAGCCGGTACCTTTGGATAACCTCTAAGCACTTTTTATATATTTTAGGATAGTCTGATAATTAAACTACACGTTCCCAAAAACTCAGATCTATGTGTGAACATAAAGTTTATCTGAGATAATTGATCTCAAAACTTTTGTTTACACTGAAAAGTTTAAGCAGTGCAGGGCACATGGGTTTGTTTGCATGGGCATGATAATGAACCATGTCATTGTTTTCGCAGTCATTGGTCCATGACTGTTGGAAACCAATGGAACCATTGACTAGGTCACTCACAGGAAACCATTAGCCCTAGAGAGAAGAATAGGCCAGTTCAGACTAACCGCTACCGTTGTTCTGATTTCTTTAAAATTTTCTATTGATGTAAACACAAAATAGCACAAACCACTTACTGGTTTCCAAATACAGAAAGCCACATGTAAACCCACACCCAAACAAGTCAAGTGTGGTGTTCCCAAGTTAAAAAAAATAGAGATTTCAGCCACAAATAAACTTTTGTTTCATGACAACATTACAGAGGTAAAGCTGCAAGTTTATTTCACACAATAACTAAAACACAGGACAGAAGAAGTATGTTTCATATTACAGCCGTAAATGCATAAGAATTGGCCACTTTTTCTTTCCATGCGATTTTCTCGGAACTGTTTTTTGCTCAACCTCTACAATTGGTATCTCGCCTCACAAACGTTCAAATTGCCCTATAACATTAAAATCAACAGACATGAAAAGAAAAATATCATATCCAGGAACCGTTCCCACGATTTTTTTCTGACAACCCTAGAAAATGAACAACCTGTCAGGAATAAATTAAAAATGTTATGACTTTTTATTTATGTTATTTCAGGACTCATCATTGAATGTGATCCTGGACATGGATATATATTTTAAAAACTCTGAGGATACAATACTATGGATGTGTAGTAATCAGAAAAAAATAGGTTCAATGTACTTGTGGAAAAATTAAATGGGTAATTGAAATCCAAATTTGCCAGTCTCACTGTGCACTAGCTTCACAGCTTCCACCTTAAGTCTGTACAAGGCTGTATTGGTGCATTTATAAAATGGGTGCATTTTGGTGTATTAAAAACTTCTTTATGACATTTGCTCCACCCCCACCCCACCCCAACCCCGACATGGAGAGGATATGGTGTAATTTTGTGACCCCTTTTTTGGGATGACAAAATTTCGTGCCCTGCCCCCCATATCCCGAGCCCCCCTCCCACCCCTGCAAATACTGTTGGCCTCCCTTATTTTCTATGTACACATGCATGCATCCATACTTTATAAACAAATACAGGAGCAAGGGGAATGTGATTATATCCCATTTTAGAAGAGCATTAGTATATGTATTTATTTCACTGATACCAGAATGTATCACTTAAATAAATAGGGTCTGGTGCTACATTGGACGTTCAAAGTGGCCCCAAAGTAGCCAAATGGGATCACTTTGAAAGTTCAAACAAACCCCCATTTAACAAAATATGAAAATTTGAGTGATAAATACCAAAAAACTTACTTTGGATGTCAGTTTACAATTTGCTTTTGTAGAGGCTTTGTGTAAGTATGTAAGACCGTTGTGGTAACAAAAGTTCGCCTGCTATTGTAAATCTACTTACCAGCGGTATCCATGTTTAAATTTGGTGGGGGCTAGGATCTTTAGATCAGCAGCAAACGGATACCATAAATAAATTCTGTAAGACCTGTGGTAAAACCTGACATACTAAACAACTGCAGATATTGTGTATAAGATACTTTTTATATCGATTTTTTAAAATCAAGTGCTCGAAGTGCCCCCCTGCAGCCGTTTAAAGAAGCCCCAGTTCACGGTACCACATCTGCAGAAGGAAGACAAAAATAAACCCTTTAAACAAACCATTATGCCAAAAGCATGGTCCTGTCCCCAATCTATATTTCCATCGTAGTGAAACTGCAGCTGGGGGGGGGGGGGTGTTGTTGTTGGGAGAAATCAAAAGGGGGGGGGGCGGAAACAGTGGGACACATGAGAAGAGTACTCATCCAGGCCAACACGCTCAGGACCTGTCTGCAACGGCATGAAACACACCTTCATATACACTGCTTTTACAGTTTTCTTGCTCAAGACCAAGTATTGGAGCACTACATTTACAAGAGTATTGACCATTGTCTACTCCCCCTTTCCTTACCCCTGTCAGTTCTGTTCTTAATCTTTCCGTCTCTGTTTTAGTGCCTGTCTTGTGGTCTCTAAAGGCTTTCTATCTTCTTCAATTATCTGTATAAGCTGTGTTAACAGGTCTGTTTTCAGATCTTCACACATGGAAATCATTTTCCTTTGAAAGTCTTGGAACATGTTGATCATTTTAACCACTAATTCTTCAAGATTTGCAGACAAATCTTCAGTCTCACGATCACTCTCAGAAATACTAAGAGTCTGCTTTGCCCTTCTGTAATGCACTTGTGGTGAAGCGCTGCTGCTGGTATTGTTTTTTTCCTTTCTTTGCTTTTCAAGACCCGAAAGAGTGATCAGAAGCCAAGCTGGCCATGCCGATCCATGGCGGGTGTATGTGAATTTGAGTATGCAAAGTTACCAGTGAGGGCCATGAAGTGCAGATTTCAAACAAAACCAAATTCATGCAGAACAGTAGTCATGCCTTCTCAGCTTAGGTACCTGTACACAAACTGGATGTCAGGCTACCACTGCTTGTGCTCGAGCCTGGCCACATGTCTTGGCTGGTTTCTAAAGTGACAAGGCATGGTCCATGTTGGCAGTGTCCAAACTTTTCCAGCCACGTCACTCTACATTTAACAGTCATTGGTAAGTCATCAGGCTGTGCAGATTGATAAAAAACAGTACATTCTGCGGACTGGTAGAGTAGACGCCCACTCTGGGTACCTGTGACTTTCAATCCCCGATCTTGCTCAAATATGGTGAAAATGTACCTTGTGGAAGGGTGCAAAAACTTTTTCACCAAGTGTGGCTGCTATAGATTCCTTGCTTTTAATGAGGTTTAACTTCGGCTGTTTATTGGTTGGTGTAAACATCTCTATTGATCACTATGCAAGTCAATGGGGATTGCACTTGTTTTTACATTTAAGCTTCCCCTCCCAAACTCGTTCGTAAAATCCTTGTCCAGCTTGGTGGGGATCTACCTTTGATAAGCCTCTACCAAGGCTGTGCCAGAGGTCATGTTCCATAGATTTTTTTTTTATATCTATGTTCACATTTTTTCAAAAAATCATAACAAAATCGGCTCCAAAAGTGTTTTACCAATTGTTACGAAATTATGTAGGAACACTAATTTTATATTCTGCCCGTATGAGGTAAGATATAAAATAAACTTGATAGTAGGTAGAGTTAACTCGATTTAAACTACTACAAGCTTTAGTTGGTACTTGTCTCAAATCAGGAGAGTGATGTTTTCCTTCACACTGCATTTCTCATTCACTCATTAGTACAAAGTTAAACTCAGTTGTTGGTGTCTATTGAGTTTGCTTGTTTGATTGCTGGTGAATTTTGATCATGGAGTTTTGCTGCTCAAATTTTTGGTGCAGTTTCTCTGGCATTATTTGAAACCTTTTTTTCCGCTTGTACTTTTCATGGCAGTTATATTTTATGTTGTCAATGGGAGATCTTTCTATCTTTAGGTACTTAATAAATAATGTGTTGTTTGATTGATAATCAAGTGTTGCTGTTTTTCTGCAAAAGTTCATGTTCATGCGCTTGTCAAGATTTGGACAGTGTACGATGCCGAATGAACCAAGAACTACGATATTGGCACGTAATGGTCTCATACTACTGTTTGGTGGGCCTGCACCATCTTGCAAAGATTACCATCTTTGAGAAGCCTGTATCGAATCTTTAAGGGAAAACTAAAAGTCAACAAAAGAGTTAATATCTACAAAGAGTCAACAGGATGCACATACATCATGTACACTAAATTGATTGGGGAAGTGGTTATCACAACTTGACAACTGAACACACTCAACCCTGTTAATTAGTGATGCAGCTGTGCTGTTATCAATGACGGAAGTTCCACTTCCGCAATTATTTCATTCAGCATATTTCGATGTTAATGAATGAAGTTGAAGTTACCGTTCGATACTAGAACTCAGTCAAGAGTGTGGAGAGGAGACACTACAGAATGCTACAGAGAAGAACCATTCCAACCAGGACTCGACGGACCATCTTGATGTAACTGTCTGTATGTAACATGCAGAATAAACCATTTGCCATGGAGATGAATCTGGAGTTTCTCTTCGTACAAGCCTGAGATACCAAATGCTCAGCCTGACCTGGGAAACACACATGTACTATGTGTAGAGTTGCCGCGAACTTCTGAGACCAAGAAGCCATAATAGTCAGATGTGTAAAACAAGCCTTACAGAGTAATTTCGACCAGTGGCACTTTACATATTTGGCCAGCTTGCCAGAATCAAGAAGAAAATATCCAGGATCAAGAGAAGCCCAGGATCATCAGGACCAAGCTACGAGGACGTCAAGAAGGTATCCAATGGACTACATTGTAATATCAAGTGAGTCTGAGACAAAAGAAATTCGACCACCAACACCAGAGTACATACTGATAACCAGCGACAAAGAAGAGGAAACAGCACCAAGGAGAATGCCAAACGAATCACCAGAAATCGAGTTGTGTGGGATTGCCAAAATTAGAATCAGCGAATCATGGTTAAAGTCAAGTGAAAGATTCCTTGCTCGACAAAGAGAAGAAAGAGAAAGAAGACGCCAAGTGAGATGACAACAAATATATTGGGAAAGAACAGTCCATCGCCTGAAACAGAAAGTTGCCAGAAGAAGAGCCAGAGAAGTGGAAAGAAGAGAAAAAGCAGACGGTATTTCGGACATGTTTAATAACCTCAACCAGAATATGGGACAACGACACACAGAGGAGAAACACCGACTGAAATTGAAAAAACTAGTACAAATGATACACAAATGTGACGGCAACATCCCTGCTGAAGTGAGCGAATGAATCGAGGAAGTCGACATTACCCTTCCGATAAATCCACCAGTGGAAGGAGCCACCCTACAGATACCAACCAGGACCATAACCGGACGGCTAAAGAAAGAAGTGGAAAGATTCCTCAGACTTCAACCTAACCGAATTCAAACACCTTGGGCTGATCTACAAGAACACGTGAGAAAAGCTTTCTTGTCTGCGAATAAGGATGAACACCTGAAAAGTGAAGTGGAGAAGGTTGCTCAATCTTCATACGAGAGCTTGGGAACCTTCAGCAGAAGATTTAAAGAAGCTGCAGTGAAAGCCTACCCAGGAACCAGAAGTCCAGACGCCGAGGGAACCATAATCAGAGCTTACATCAAAGCACTGTATAGCTCTGACTTAGCTAAGAAGATAGTGGTGGAAGCACGACCAGCGACCCTAGAGGAAGCAATCGCCTATGTGGAAAAGCAAGAAGCTGGATTAGAAATCTACAGAGGATTGGAAAATAATGCCAATGAAACGGAACAACCAATGGAAGTGAGCCAAGTGAAAACTACCGAAATGAATCAACTACTGAAGGTCATGCAGTCCTGTGCAAAAACCCAAGACAGATTGGAAGCCAGACTAGCAAAAGTGGAAGAAAACTCCAGATCAGGGAATCGACCACCAAGAAATCAACAAAGCAGAAACAACAGCCAGATGAAATGCTTCTATTGTAATAAACCCGGACACCAAATCACCGACTGTTACAAGAAGAAGGCAGAGCAGAAGTCTACACCCAAGGACCAACCAGTGAAATCATCACCTTTAAACTAGGTGCCGCAAGAAGTTCCGCAGATCAATGATGGATAATGACACGCACATTAAGTGGAGTAAGGTGTACTGCCTTAGTTGATATGGGAGCCTGTGTAACTCTCTTGTACCAGTCTACGTTTGACAAGCTATGTAAAAGTACCAGCCAATCTAGACTTCTCCAACCCAGCGGAAGTGTGTACAGCATCTCGGGAGATAAATTGGACGCATTAGGAGCAATGCAAATCAAAGTGGGCAATGCCGCCAGTATTGAAAGTTGATAAAAGAACATGAATTTGCAGTGAGACACTGAAAACCTGTATTTTGCTTTACATATATTATGCACAATTTTCATCAAACTTCATGTTAAAATGTTAAGAAAGTCTCACAATTAAGCTTGAGGTCAATTGAGTCAAATAAGATTGAAACCAGTTGCCTAGTAACATTCTATTAAATATACAGATCATTCAACATTTTCATACTTTGGTTGAAACTGGTGATTCATTTTGGCCAGTCCTGTGCGTGGGGGAATGGTACATGTGGTAATAGTAGCATTAGATTTTTTACATATACTTAAAAAGACTTTTTTTAAAGTATCAAACGAAAGATAAAGTCATGAATTTTAGCATTTAGTAGAGTGAAAAATCTCTTCCTGGGCATGTGTTTTTATTGGTAACCATGGTAACGCAAATTCAGTTTAGGAGCAATCACTAGGAAAAAAACACTTTTAACCATGACCATGCACATGACATTCTGTACATACAAGTTGCCACTCTAAATCAGAATATATACTGAAAAGGCCCTTCATGGTAATGCAATTTGTTGTGGTCAGTGTCAACAATGGGTTGCTATGGTAACAGAATTTAAAAATAAGTTAAATTAGCCTATAGACATCAGATACTTATCTGTAGCTTTAAGTGGTATGAAACTTTTCATTAAATGGCATATTAGAATGTTAAAACAAGAGGACTGTGACGGTCCTGTGCTCAGCTGACATGTACATTTACATGGGGTGCTCAGTGGACCAGCGACTACGCGTTGGCCTGTCACCGCTGCGGCCCGAGGTCGATCCTCGACTATGGCACAAGTTGTTCATCCCAGGAAGCTACTCGGACGGGCGAGTCAGATTCCTCTGAGGGTTCGAATTTCGCGGCGTTTTTTGGCTGGGGGTTCGTGGTCGCATGTGGCTAGGTTTCCCAAACACCTGCTGAGCACCGTAGGTTTTCTCCGGGATCTTCGGTTTCCTCCTACATTAAGTTTGGGATAATTGGGCTCAGATCTTGCCAACTGGACCCTGTGGAAGAACAGCCATAGGCTGAACAGGCTATCTAGTATAAAGATGTTCAAATATTATTATTATTATTTTTATTATTATTATTATTATTATTATTATTATTATTATTATTATTATTATTACATTTACCCTTGCCATTTAAGATTTGCCACCCCCCCCCAAAAAAAAGAACAAAATAAAAAAAAAAAAAAATCCAAAAATCAATGGAGGGTTGCTGTTTGAACAAATCTGTTTGACACCCACCCAAGGTACATTGCAACCAAGTTTGAAGTGAATCTAGTTGATGGTTTTGGAGAAGTATCTTAATTAAATAAATCCTCAAAAATAAGGGATCCACAGCATTGCCACCCAGTGGACAACTATGTTTGACCCGTCATTCTACAAGAAACATGTTCACCAAGTTCCAGCTTAATCTGAGTGACGGTTCTGGGAGAAAAGTCGAAAATAGCAAAAAAAAAAAAAAAAAAAAAAACGAAATAATTAAAACAATATCAAAAAAAGTTGCAGCACCACCTGTTGAATGAAGAACTAGGAGTGTCCCTGTGTGATATGAAAGCAATTGGATGGGTGGGAGGTTCAGAGAAGATTTTGTAACATTTGCCTCCAAAAAGAACAAAGAAATCATAGGCTCAAAATATTGAGCATAAAAAACCGAGACCGAAGTGTATCATAATTGTGTCTTAGACCTATATTTGCCTATCCTGCAGATATAGCTTTTTGCAAGCTTTTTGGAACGTTGAAAACCTGATATAGCACCGCCGGGTAAACGATGTCCAACAAATGTGTTTGGGTGAATGAAGTCATGTAACAAATCAATATATCACGGTTGGAAAGGAAAGATGATGGCAATCAGGCAGATTCGCCGTGCGTTGGGTAAAATAGTATATTATTGTATAATAAAGTATGCACTTGAATTACCACGCTATCTATTATCAACCATGGGAACTACCATAGGAACGCTTAACCAAATGTAAACATTGCATTTTCGTGAAAGATATTTTATGAACATATGCTGTTATTGCTTTATTAAATGAACTAGACAACCATACACTTTTGCTTTATTGATAATCGTGAAATAGAAATTCAGGGTTCATGTGAGGTGGTAATTCAATGGGGGTAAGTACAACAAAAACCAGAGCCATTGTGATATATCAGATGTTCTATTACAGCATACAAAGCGTTCTGTCAAGGCAGCCTCGTTTTCACACCGCCCACTATATATAATGTCAAATAAACCACTTCTGAGTTTTGAGTAGGTGTACCTACCCTGATAGTACGGAACTCCGCGAGAAAAGATTGCAGTGGTGACTCTGCGCATGGGTTGTGCAGCAACTTTGGCCAATGTGCCTCCAAAACATCCACTGATTAACAACCATTTCAAGTGCTACATATGGATAGGGCAGAATCTTCCCTCCTCCCATGTTCAAAGTGGTTTAAGTACAGCTATTTGGCCATAAAACAACACGTAATTGGAGCAACATCTTAAACATCATCCTGACTCCGAGTTTGCAAAAGCTGTGTTAAACTATATCGCTTGTGAGGCTTCTGTGGGATATGATGGTCCCCATGTGCCGTTAGAGGACCAAAATCAGTCTTCTGCATACCTTTTTTCCGCTAAAAAAGTGCTATTTATACCACATGCCTGAATCCTAAGATATGAAACGCACAACTGGGTGGGGACGGGCAGTGGTGGTGGCGGTGAGAGAGGGTAACAGCACTCGTTCAGAGACTATCTTTTCATTACACATCATTTCCTCTGAACACTCACTGGCCAATGAGGAGAGTCTAGTTTGTTTTCCCTCGGTGTCTCCACCTGCAAGTATTAATAACCGGGATACTTATGAAGAGTGGCGTTATGTCTCAAAACATGCTCTATTGTGTCATATTCTTGAAAAATCCCTTAATCATGTAAACTATCAAGTCGTATGGTATGTTATCCTTGGGGAGCCTTGAAAGAAAAGCGGACTTTTCTTTTCTTCCAGGTCGCTCGATTAATGAATGACCACATTGACCAGAAACAGTGCACATTTGCATTCAGGTCGGTAAAAGATACTGTTAATTTATGTAAAGAAATTAAATAAATAAGAGTGGATGCAAGTTGGTCTCTGGTGCCAAGCTGGACTTGAAAGATGCATTTAAACATTTTATGGTGCACTAGCTCCAACGAAAGTAAACTGCTAGATCCCACATGGCCCTAAGAATCGATGGCATTGCTGGGGTCCGCAAATCTTCAAAGTTTAATGGCATCTGGTGGGGTCCACATGGTCCTAGAAGTTGAATGACAGTGGACATCACATTCGCTAGCTGGAATGCAATCACAACCTGCAGATAATGTTACGTGTGTGCGAGGAGGCTGGGTTCGTACTTCATAGAGCAAGGTCAGCCAGTAAATATTCACATATACTAAGATTAAATCATACTATACACATCTGGGCAGAGAAACAAGAGGATCATGATGATCCTGGGATCTGCTGACTGGGATCTGCTTTTACAGTATTGGAACACATGGACTGCAGTCTAGATTAGTACAGCTATATACATGTATTGTATTTGTGTCTTTTTGTCCAAAACCACTTCCGAATAGTCATTACCCTATTCCGCAGTCCGAACTCTCTACTCTGCATAAGCTAACCTGTCTCTGTCTAACATATACATATAAGTATTATTTTCCATATTGCACACGTTCCTCTGTAACATTTTGACATAGGCTGTTTTAGCCAAAATAAATTTAAGGGTCTTCAGCGGGTGACTACTCAACATGTTTCGGGGCCAAAATGAGAACTAGTTGACCCCAAGTGACGCTATGTGCAATATCAAAACAATTGCCCAGGTAGTTCTTGAGATGAAGAAATTTTATTTTTTCGAAAAAAATAAATTAAAAATACAAAAATTATTGCAGTCAGTATGAAGAGTGGTAGCAAAGTTTGTCCTTAAAATAAATTTTGCGGAAGGACGGACGGACGGACGGACAGACGGACGACCGAAGCAAACGGATTCTATAAGCTCTGCTGATGGTAGTACATGTACTATCAATCGACATACCTTGCTGTTTAAATGGCTGCCGGTGTACAGTGGCAGCACTCACTTACAGTCACAAAGTCTGATATCGCATAACTTTGTCAAAAATTAACATATCCACATTATTTTCACAAAATTTCATTTGTCTAATGTCCAACTATATTTTGATAAAATTTTAAGCAATTCTATCATGCTGTTCTGGAGAAGAACTCGAAAATACCGTTAACACGCAAAAAGTCATAAAAAATAGGAAAAAATCGCAGCGCCACCTGGTGGCCAAAATGAGAACTAGTTGACCCCAGGTGACCCTTTGTGCAATATCAATTCAATTGGCCAGAGAGTTCTTGAGATGAAGAATTTTTTTTTTTCAAAAAATAAATTAAAAAATTCATTTAAAATAGAAAAATTATTGCATCATCATCTCCTTCGTCAACTTGGTAGAGGTTCACCTGGGCAACATCCATGTGCAAAATAAAAACATTCCAAACAGCGGTTTTTGAGAAGAAATCAAAAGTGTAAATACAATAGTGTAATATATGCACTGTATTGCCATATATATTTATATATATATATATATATATATATATATATATATATATATATATATATATATATATATATATATATATATATATATATATATATACAGCTGCAGCACTTCCTTAAAGTTGCGAAATTGATATCCCATAACTTTGCCTGAAATTAACATATCCATATTATTTTCGCAAACTATCATTGTCTAATGTCTAACTATATTCTGATAAAATTTTAAGCAATTCTGTTCAGCCGTTCTGGAGAAGAAGTCACAAAAAACCACAGCGCCACCTGGTGGCCAAAATAAGAATTAGTTGACCCTAGATGACCCTATGTGCAATATCAAAGGAATTGGCTTCGTAGTTCTTAAGATGAAGAAATTTTAATTTTTTTCAAAAAATAAATTAAAAAATTCATAAAAAATAGAAAAATTATTGCATCATCATCTCCTTCGCAAACTTGGTAGAGGTCCACATGGGGATCATCCAAGAAGTCGAAAATATAAAAAGTCTGAAGACAGACAGACAGACGGAAGGACGGACGGACAGACAGACGGACGGACGGACGGAAAGACAGACGGACGACCGACGCAAACGGGTCCTATAAGCTCAGCAGAGCTAAAAAATGGTCATCAGGATATCATTAAAGATCGTGAGATGTCGATAAAACGTGCTTCTGGGCGAACCATTTCTAGCTTTTGTCACATTGTCCCTAGCAAAAAGTCCAGTTTGCCAGGTATCAACATAAAAAACAAATTTTGTCAAAACGGACCTTGTTGCAACGAAGGTGACTCCTTTGTCGTCACTGAACTTGTAGAAGGGGATGAATTTATGTCTACCAGGTTGAATTGTATCTATCCTTAAGACCTGCCTGGTCCATCTGGCTTGGAGTGGCCTCTTGCTGGTTCCTTACACACTATTATTTCGAGTTAAATCACATAATTATCTTATATAAGACCAATGTTGAAATTGAGAATACTTATGTATCACTTGCGTATTAATGCTGATTATTTGTCGTTAAAACTAGTTTACACACACACACACACACACACACACACACACACACACACACATACATATATATATATATATATATATATATATATATATATATATATATATATATATATATATATATGTGTGTGTGTGTGTGTGTGTGTATATGTTTATATGTATTCCTCACAATCATCTTACGGGTAACTTTAGATGATATGGTGGCCAAAGTGTCGATATCGTTGCTTCGCCACGATGGATATTTACTTTCATTCTCATACCGCCAGGCCCAGTCAAATATACTATTACGGAATAGCAGAAATAGTTGACTCTACTTTTCCGTCTGCTTCCATGTCTTTCTATTCTTAGCTTTTCGTTTGATAGTTAATTTTCATGTACCCTTCTTGTTGCGCTAATAGACCATAAAATCTCCAAGAATATCAAGGGAGCGCAAATAATGATATTGGTGTAGACAGTTGGGAGGAACAGACAGCCTCAATGTATTTTTGTGTGCCCGAACTACGTCATGATTCCATACTATTACTACTATTACTGCTACCACCACCACTACTCATAATAACAGCAAGGGCAGTGTCATTGTTATTGTAATTATTATTTATGAGGACTCAACCCTTTTACACGGGGGGGGGGGGGGGACACTGGAAGTATACGTCCAAGCCAAACAATATTCGAGCAGATACAAATATGTTTGTTGCTTAAAACCATTTAAACCCATTTGCTGTTGGATAGACCCTTTGATGTTTAGCCTTCGACTCCATACCTTCTCTTTATGATCTTCACAAGTATTGAAGAAAGCTACCTTGTCGTTACTCTGCCATGATACATCATCTCACAGAAATAGACAGAGTTTTGACAACGGGGATGATCCATAGTAGGGTACCCACTAAGGCACTGCAATCAGGCATATTAATTTTCTCTTTAATTTAATATATCCCTCGTTCCTGACATCGTTCAAGGCCGGACAAAGGAAGCGAAGATAATTTCTAGACGACTATACAGTCTTTCATTTAAGTACACCATGTAACTCAGAATCATACAGTCGGGTAAAGGTTTTCCCATGGATAGAGTGGGCGCTTAATTCTGTAGTTACACATTTACAACTGATCGTATCAGGTAACTCGTTATTCATTTTGTGAAAACCTTTAATACCGCACTGGTTCAAGCAGCTTAATTCACCAAATGTGTCCGACTTTACTGTAATAGATAATATGCGCAGAATTGCACTTGCGATGGAATATTGAAAGGTGACAAGTGCCAACTGTCTTATTATGTGTTACGCAGCCAAACAGAGCAATTTTGAGAGATGGAGGGTAATGTGACTCTCCGTTGAATTAATGATCCAGAAGTAAGCCTATTTATGTTATGATGTGAAGAATGCCGCACATATAACCTGTTACCGTCATATGTGGTCTTTCAAGTGGGTTTCGATATATAAAGACGACTCAGTAAAAGATCGTGAAAATATACCCCAATATTTGTTCGTAGTACATTATGTAATATACAAAATTTATAGCTTGTACATTTAGTCATGATTAATACGTTTGCCAATACTATAACTTTAACTTCATTTTTTGTTCAAAAATATATCCCGCTCAGATGCAATCATGTCTGATATTTCTGACATATTTGTAAATTTTGCTTATTGTCTCCTAAAAAATGAACATCGTCATTATATCGAAGGTATAGCTTTTCATCATTAAAAGCGGGATCCATCGCTGAATAACATGTGAGCTAAGTCAGACATAACATTTAAATACCACGTGGGAGATAAAATGCAACTTTGTAAAACTCCATACATTACTGCCAATCACGAGCTCTCGCATGGCCCAAATATTACAATAAGTTCCACCCAACAAGAGAAAATTTTATTAGGAGGCATGCCTTACCTTGTTTTCCCCTCTTCTATAAGTGAGCGAAGAGTTAATTTGTAGTGAACTGACCGTTGATGGTTAACCTTTACACTTACATTGATATGAATGGCTAATTGCACCTGCCCCAGTGCGCCTTGTGACGGGGCATGGGGCAGCTACCATGCGGTTCCTCTGACTTGGACGACTTCCAGGGAGTGCGGTAAGCCTTAGTGCAAAGAACCTGTAGGTTCAATAAATGATCACACCTCGACGTAAGCAAGTAGCCTTTGGTATTTACGTATTTCCATAATCCAAGGATTTACCACTAAAATATTTAAAAGCCTAGATTCTATTTCTTCACGGCTAGCTATTCAGCCATACAGTGCAGATTTTTGACAAAGAACACGTGATAGGCCAACGTTACCACACAGATGCACTTAATGTTCTTTAACAATATGGAATCGAAATAAGGCTCATTTTTGCATTCACACTTTTTCCTACCTATCACCAATGAAACACTGTGTTCAGCAAAGATTTTGTCCAAAACACTTTTGGCAACTCAACGCGTTCAGCTGATAGGCCATTCATTTATTATATCCCCATAAGTTACATGATACATATTATTTTAGATGGACATCTCGGTAAACAGAGACGTCCAGACATGTGTGCTGTACCCGAGTCTTCTGGTACATGTGCACATCATTACTCGGATACATTTATGCATCATGTGCTCTGTTACTACGTTGCAAACCAATCTTTGTACACACATATTGTGCTATTTAATAATGTATATCGTTTCGCAACACAAAAAAATATTTGCAACATTTTAGAACTTGTATAACTACACTGTCAGATTGACACCTTTTAGTGGCAGTAAAGTACTGTAATAAATACACATACCCACCAAACGGTCAATCTTAATCAGATTCCGGCCCAATTTAATAACGAACTGTAATGGAATTCTATGACGATGTTTTTTTTAATCAGTGATCTGTATTTCACTGATTCAAACCATGGTCCAATGGTTTCCATCGGTGATTTCTTCTTCACTTTTTCATAATAAAGCAAGGCTAATTTATCTTGTCTGGGCACTACTTTTGGTGCTGGACTTTGAAATTTTGCAATGTTTTCCACACTCAATACCAACAAATTTTAAAAGGGTCGTTTGGGATTCGAACCTACGTTAGTTGCATGCTCATTAGCCCACAACGCCACCAAGGCCCACTGCCATTCGCCTGCGATTTTTAGCGCTTCGTGTAACCAGTCGTGCGTACAGGTGGCAGCATATCCGGCGTTTAGGGTAAATAATAATTCGATGTGGCTTTTATGATTTTTGAAGTGAAATTGACGACTTGGCTTTCAAACATTGCTTACTAAAGGCAGCAAGGTTTGAAGTGGAGAAGCCATGTTCATTCGTGGTTTCTTATGCAAATCTGAAGTTCAAATCACTCCACGTCCCGCGCCGTGATTTCTTCTTCTTGCCTTGGATAAGAAACCACTCCTGACCATGTTTTCTCGTTACTTTAATAGCAGCATTTGGTTGGTACGGTGCCTACAGCCGTACCACAGGCCAGGAGAGATTGTTTTCCCCAATACTATATTTATGTCTAGTCTATGTCTATCTTGATCTAACTGGATTTTGATACGGCTTGTTTGATGGCTTATGGTTGAATCTTAATTACACGGAATTTAGCACAGTCTCTTTGGCATCATTGAAAACTATTGTCCGCTTCCATTTTTTTTTTATGATAGTCATTATTATTTTTTTGATGTTGTCTGTTTGGATTGGATGGCAGATGCATGGCGTGATGAATGTTCAGAACTTGTATGTAATTCGTCATGATCATGTTTACTTGAGATATATTTGGACGGATTCGAAATTGAACCGCATTTGGATTTCGATCTTGATAAGTAGCACTAACTGGATATTTGAGGACACTCCTTTGCCTCTGTTGATTTTTCAGCGCCTAGGGCCGACTATAATCCTTTATTCAGACACGAACATGGCGATTGCATTCTATAGGGCATTCATTGTCATAAATAGTATATAACGTTTGCTGAAACTCCTGCTGCAGGACACAACATAACTCAATTATTTTAAGACTTTTCAATTCATACATCTATATGATGTTCGCTCTTTTAACGGAAAAAACCCTTTAGCAACATTTCTTATGAAAAATACTCGGTAAATTTGGAACAAATAATCTAGGTGCCCACAGTACTACTAGAGGAATGAGACATTACTGATACTTTTGTGTCATATTGATCTCCACCACCGGCTTCGCATTTGCTTCTCTCTTTGTTTTTTGATATTCCAAAAGCCAGTTTCCTTTCGTCTATCATTTTCAGAAATTCTTCTCAAAACTTCTTACCGCTGATACAGTAAATAAAAAAGTTGACGCTGTGATTAGTTAACTGCAACATTAGAACTGTTCTGAAAGACATCATAATCAAAGCTCTGGCATAGGAGTCCGAAAGTTGTCCCCAAACTTGGACTGAAAAACTGTAGAGAGCATAAGGCAGGAGTAGGAAAGCAAAGGTCATAGAAATAGTCAGCAACATTTTCGTCATCTGCTGGTGTTGCACACTTGTTTCACGTTGGACATTTGTCATGTTTGCCTTTACTGCCATCGCAGCTTTCAATTTAAAGATTATCAGGGAATTAAGAATAAAAACCGAGGCTATTGGTAAATAAATATTCGAGCAAGCCTCAACATAAAGCCATATTTTGCTGAGATACCCTTGGCGCCAATAGCAATTTCCTATAGTTTCATTCTTTGTGACAAGCCAGAAATACGGGATATTCAAACAAGCAAAGAAACACACAGTGAGATTTGTTACAATGCGAGCATGTCTCACAGTGCACCAAATAGCGGCTTTTAGTGGAAATGCAACCGCTACGAGTCTTTCTGCCGTCATGGCAATGACTGTCCACACAGCGGACATCTTAAAAAAGTTGAAACAGAAAGAAATACATTTGCAAAACCATATAGTGGAACCTAGACTGTGACCTACTTGGGCAGATGACCAAGTCAAGAGGACACAGGTGTCCAGGACAGCTAGTACCCTCAGGAACAAGGCAGAACTTCCCGAAAATACTTTTCTATTGAGAACAAGTAGTGAAAGTATATTGCCAAATGTGCCAATCACTACTAGTATCGGTGGTATTATTTTGTAGAGAATTGCTGACACTTTAAATGTCACATAGTCTCGGTGGCTAATAGCAGAAACAGTATTGTCTCCAGTCGCCCCGCCCATCAGCACTGTGTATGTCTGCATCGTTGCATTTGTTGCAGAGGATACCATCGCAACTGACGTCACCAGTGACATCAGGTTGTGCGGCAATACTTCTGATGACGAATTTGATTGTGTAAGGTCCTCGCACCGTGAAAATGTCGTGTTATCCATAATCATCCTGAAGAGTAGAATAAAAAGAGGAGCAACGTTATATATATATATATATATATATATATATGCGTTCGGCGGCAGATGTTAAATTTTCGGCGAGAGACAGCGGCGGTAGGCTATGCGCAGCGGCATTTTTTCATAGTTGCATTCCTGTCCATGGCTGCCGGTCTTTGCTACTGAGTACCGCCGACTGCCGCTGTCTGCCGCAGTATTTTAATACTTACAGTCCACTTCCACTTCCACTTCCACTTCCACTTCCACCTCGTAGCCAGACCTTTATTATCAAAAGTTATGGGTATGGAGTTGCATAGTTAAAAATTTTAAACAGAGTGAAGATACATGGGTTCCTGACCCAGAAACCGCTGTCCATTCTTTGTTCTAGTGCCAGTATTATATTTATCTTATACCAACGTAGAGGAGTGGTAATGAATGATAACATTGTGATAATGGATGGTGAGTGAATGGTGTTATCTGTTTTGAAGTTTCAATAAGTGCGCATAATATACATTAAAGATAATAATGTGTGATCTGTGCTTGACATCGTTATATATTGACGTTTCAGAGAGATAATGATCACATGATATGAGTTTTGACCTTGCATAGATTTTTCTTCCTTTTTGTAAAAATCGAAAATAAATTCCGATTAATACATAAAACTGGAATTTATTGTAGGAACAAAATTAAAACCAGAGTTTTTTTTCTTTTGAAGAAACCTTGATCAAGTTAGAACGGTTAAGGTTTTTTTTTAATGAAATACCAACTGTAAGGCAATTTAAATAATGAAATCGGAGAGAAAAATTAATGAAGTTGGCTGTTCAATATATCTTGTCTTAGTTGCCACGACACATAAGTGGTCTTTGAATATGAAAGACGCATTTTAATGCTGTGGTAAATACTGGTAGCCACAACTACACCTCTAGCAGTTAAGAAAATATAAATCAAAACGATTCTGTTACATATATCCGAACTGTTATCTTGCCATTTCATAAGTGACTAGCATACAGCTTGAAAATGACCCCTGGCATATTTGGTAAAATTTGAAATGGTAATTTCCGGGAAAGGCATTTAAAGATCTTGATAGATTCGTTCCATATTGAATTAGTTATGATGACAGTGACACCAATATGTTCACAGGTCCATGTCGGACTAACTATATTCCGTGATTCCTGCGTCCATTCCGCATTATGTTAGTGTACAAAAGAAAGTTTCCAGCATCAAAATTACGCGTTTCGTTGTGGTTTCCTAAAAATAACTAAAGGAAAATGAAATGAAATAAATCAGCGGGGAAAACAGCCTTTAAATAATACAACGAAAGAACGCTGACCTGACCTTTTTACAAAATATTTTCAAACATTTCCTCTGGCTTTAACAACTTTACATTCAATTTAACATACACTATCCCATGGTTGGGCTAGTAAAGCTACGTTGGCTCAAGTGGAACCACGTAACCCTACTTTACTGGTCAGGTTGAAAGAATAATTGGTATGTATTTTACAGTATGGACCTAACCTTAACAACCACGATGTGCAATCGTCATTCTGTATTATAGTTTCGACAGCCAAAATAATTATTTTTACGATTTCAGGACTAACATTATCAAAATTTTATAGAATAATAATTTTCTCTATCTTTGACCGCGGATCGATTGATATATTATTCACATGAACAATGTAGAATGAGCTGCGAAATTTTCTGTATATACGTGATTCAAGTGTTGTCTTGTTTGAAATAAGAAAAGTCCCGAAACCGGTAGCGACTCGACCCCCCCCCCCCCCAGGAATGGCGCACACACACACACACACACACACACACACACACACACACACACACACACACACACATATATATATATACTATACTGCAACGTGCTCATAAACGAGTGGGAAAACCAATTCTCATGTGTTCATTTGGTACCGCCTCTTATAAATATAAGAGCAACTCGGATAAAATACTGTCATTGAGGGTGAAAATTTCCATATCTGCTACAGCAATTATGAAAGCATGAATATCCAGGCCCCGGAATCTGCAAAACAACTGTACATCCATATTCGATATACATAGTCATAACACCAGAAACATGCATTCACAAGAATGCACCCAAACAAAATTCATCAAAGGCTGGTTCGAACAAATTTTACATTTTTGCGCTAAATTATGGAACTGTCTCTTTGTATCACTCAAACTTTCACTATGAGTAAAACATTTTAAAGGTAGCCATTGGCAACAATTCTGGCAAAATACGTAAGATCTTTTTACAGCTGAATATGGACTTATACGGTTGGTCACTAGTATTAACCTAATATTTTTCTGCACAATAACTTTTATCATAAAAACTAGGGGAATTGATAAGAAAAATGATCAAAGTGTGATGTAAGGACCTATTGGTAGAAATGTTACTAACGAATAGTTTTTTCCTTAATTTAGCTAATATTTGGAATCTGAGAAGTGGAAGTCTCTGGGAGGCCCGCTTTCAATCAGATGCTCGCTATCACTTGTACAGACCTTGTACACGTCAATCTATCTATCTATCTATCTATCTATCTATCTATCTGTCTATCTGTCTATCTGTCTGTCTGTCTGTCTGTCTGTCTGTCTGTCTGTCTGTCTGTCTGTCCGTCTTTTTGTCCGTCCGTCTGTCTGTCTGTGAATCGATCAATCGATGTACATACATGCACACATACAAATGTTGTAAAGTACTCGCCCACGTATTGCCCCACAAACAAATTGCAGATACTTGAAAGAATTACTAGCACACATTTCAGATGGGGTAGCACGCTAAATAAAATTATCCTCTTCACTGGAGCTGACATCAAATTGACATATCACAGTCATTCATTTTGACATGATATAAAGAAACATGCATCAAAGAGACCGTAATTGTATGAACACGGTAAAATACCTTTATATGAGAGAGAGAGGAAAAAATCGTGCAACAGTTAACACATCGATCGGTATGTAGTCATTGCAGCTCCGCACACCTGCACACAATGTCGTATGCTACATCAAAAGGCCAGATAGTATGTGCTGAAATGAATAGTAAATGCGTAAGATCTGCTGGAGCGTGTTATAAATTTTCTTCGACAGCACGGCATTATGGGTATAGAGCCCCCTGGGATACCAAGAACATTGCCAAGTGATACACTCAACCAAGGAAATATTTGTACATATCGTCACCAAGTTAGAAATGATCCAGTTAACTGTATCATGTTTGGTTCCAGCAAGCATCATTCTCTTAGTGGCACCCTCTTATCTGACAGAAGAGGCCATTTTCAACAGCTGTCAACAGTGTTACAGCTTCATGGACGAGCAATAATACGAAGCCTGGAAAATGGACAAACAGTGGGATGTTCTCGAGAAAGCGCACTTCAGACAGTTAAAATATCGCCACTTCCCCGAATTTCGGACGGATACATCTTTACGCCTCACTAATATCAGAAGTCTGTGACGGCACATATAGATATGTCCAAGCCGTCTATGCAAATACGTACGATATAATGAATGAAACGGTGACCTTCTTTTCCTCTGATTTTAATTAGTAGCTACTCCGATCTTACAGGGTAATAGCCGATCCAAATACGTGACAGTCCTCCAGGTAGGAGTCCAGGTCGGGGTCGGAGTCAAGCATGCTTGTTTTCTGTCTATGGCGCTAAATGTTTTGCACCGACAGGTGCTTGAGAGTCATGGCGTCGAAATACGAGGCCTGCATATTAATTTCAGGCCACAAATCACCGGGTTCACGCATGTCAGTCACAGAGGGCACACGGCCATACCACTGTCACAGACAGGGCAAGACATCCCGTTTCTTACAAATTTCGTGTCTTTTAGAAAAGTCATTTTCATTTAGTGTTTCCTAAGTTGGTTACTAGAACAAATTTCCATGTCCTTGTTTTAAGTATTCTTTATTTCCAAAAAAAAAAAAAAAAATAGTTCCCTGCACACACACCAGCCCGTATCTGAACAAGCGAGACTATGGTTACTAAGACAACCAGATATGCAGTTGTGGCAGAAAATTATTATGCATGCCTCGTATTCCTTGGTCAGAAATTTGGTTGCACAAAAATAAGTGTCTTGTGGCAGTGGTACAGATCACCGAGCTCCTTTCAACCTGCCATAAGTTCCAGGAGAATAAAGATTTAGCTCAAGGAACAGGCATACAAAGTATTTGAATTGGATCCATTGGAGACCCTTTAATTCATTTGGGCTAAAATCAGATCACTGATTAATCACGGGTACAAATTAATAAGTCCATGTACAGCAAATTACTTAAAGGGGTACTGCGGTGATAATTTACAATTTTTGAGTTGTTTCATATAATAAATGTGAACCAATATCAGAAAATGCAAACTTTATTCCCAACTGGATAAGCAGATATCAAGTTTTCTTAGATATGTAAATGAGGGGTTGTGATGTCACCTGGACTAACTGCTACAGCTAATGCAATGACAGCCAAGTAAAACTTTGACAAAAACATGGAAACCTGACCAAGTACACATATTCCACTTTTACTATGGATAAAGCAGTGTGTATAGATATAATCAAATTTACTAAACTGAGATATTTACTCATTTAATGAGGATTAATAAGGAAAGAAAAATGCAGAAATCAATATACACAAGCTAACAGCTCCTGAGGCTGTGTAATCAACTACTGAAGCAGGTGTCAACTAATATACCACACTGATAAAATCAAAGGGGGTGATTAACACAGTACATAAGTCATTATGATATGCCTGCTAATGTTGTGTGATCTCAGCTTGGTGCCCCTCAAGGTTTGTGTATTATATATGGAGGGTAGCCCAGGTGACATCACACATCAGAACACCTACTGGAAATATAAAATAGCTCTAACTAAATACCTGTTTGAGAAAAAATGTTGAAAATTTGTCACATGAACACCTAAAATGACCATTAATGACTAAAAAAAGTAAATACTTTCACTGCTGTTCCCCCTTTAACCTTACGCATTCCTTGTCCTACTCGCATAACTGAAACAACTTCGTCCTTCTTTCACCACATTATTACAAATATCTCAAACTATGATTATCCTGTACTGAAAGGGCCGTCTGTAAAGCTCAGCATATATAGCGTTGCAGTATTCTTGCTACTGTCCTTTCTAAAATATCGCCGTTAGCCCCCACCATACATTATCCTTTAGACATTAAAAGTCGTCAGTTTTTCGTTATTGAAGGTGATGGACGATATATTACAAAAGCGTCCACTTCAGAGGTTTTCTGGGCCTACAAACCATAATATTTCACATAAAATTTTAAAATTGGTAGAATAAAACTTTGATGTAATGTCCAGGAACGGTTTTCTTGTTTTTGCTTTGAAAGCGAAAGGTACCATATTTTTACATTTATAAAGAGGCAATGTTTTAATTTTCCACTTTATGTAATTTAACATTGAGAAAATTTACAAAATATGAAAATATCTACAAACGCCACATACTGTTCCTAGGAAAGAATGTATGTTTTCAAGAGCTTTTTATTTCATCAAAATCGGTTAAACCATTTACGAGAAATCTGTTGAAAACCTATGAGAAGTCGAACGAAAATTGGAAACGTGAGAAAATGCGATATAGGTCTAACTGGCTGTCTGACAGCGGTAAAATGGCCATTATGGAAAATGTACTCACTCTCTCTGATCGATACTTGTCTTGTGAGAAGTACTCTTATAATACTATATTTTTAATGTGTTGCCATGAAAATGTATCTGTTAAATCAATGTTCAAAAATAAATCTTTGAAATTTTTCCGAGAGAAGATCACAAAGATGCAGTATCCATATAGCTGGTTTCAGTCGCTAAAATAACAGATTAAGAGTGCCTTTTGTTCTCTCCCTGGTCCCCCGGTCCATTGTTCTCTTCCTAGCCCACTGGATAATTGTTCTTCCCAACCTATCAGCAGCTTGATCACTTCCCATTGCCTAGTAGACCAAGGTCTGACTGACAGCTCATTTACATTCTGTTGTAAATACAATACCATGTGGGTGTTTGGTCTAAAACCATGATTTCTTAAGCTCAAAAATTCTCATAAAAATTGACGTTTTTCAAAATCAACATTCGGCCGTATTGTAGATTGGTACTTAGTCTTTCTTATTCCGCGAAAAAACAATTCTTGATTTTCTAAAATTTACACTGCAAAAAAAAAAGCTTTACACACGACCCCTTAACTATCTACATTTGTTAACCTTCTATTAATACGAAACATAATTAGACATGGCAAAGCAAACACCAATTTACACTTGGGCGCCATTGGGCGATCTCAGCGGGACGAGATTTAGTGTTCTACCCCGAGACCCCGTTACTAGGTCTGCAGACCAGTAGGGTGATCCCCTGGGAACAACCATAGGATTGCTCTTCAATGCATTGAATAAATATTTGCCAATTAAAATAGCTGCGTGATAGAGTAATTATTTTTGTGGTTTGCCACAAGATACTTTAATGACTCATACCCTGATGTGAGTGCCTCGAGATGTATTACAAGCATCCAATGGGAGGGCATGTATATGTAGCTTCATGATCCAACATGACAGCATGAGGGCATTTCAAAATTTTCCTATGAATTACATATTTAATATGTCATTACCTACTGCAGTAATAAAAACTGGTCCCTTCTGATCTTGCCTTTGATCTATAGAGCCTGCTGGGACGTTTGACTACAATAGTATAGCTATAGATAGAACAGGAAGATTGAACCCGAGCCATGAAGTATCCCCAATGAAAAGGCACCACCAGGATGATACACCTATTTCTGTAAACGGGTCAAATGCATTTACCTTTCTGACCTCTTGCTTGGTTGTATGTCAACCAAACCAGTAAGTTGGGGTTTTTTTTGGACCCAGAAGTAAGAATTTCCAAATTTTCTTGTGTGGTGCAAGCCATAGGTCACATATGGAGAATTGCACGCCATGTGTTTTGTTTTTGGCCCTTGAACATGTGATAAATACCATCATTTGGAATTATGATCACAAGTCATATTTATTCAACGGAACCTGCCCATTTTACATTTATAGCTTGCTCAGACTGGCCACTTGATAATATGTGGAGTAAGAGAACTTTGGTAATAAAGAAACCTTAACGCATCTCAACCAAGCCCCCCCCCCTTCTCTTTTACATGGAATATGACCAGAACGGCTTTAAAATCTTCAACAAGCGATACCTACCTCCCCCCCCCCCCCAAGTAAAACATAAGGTGTTTAATGGTAGATAATGATTTATGCTGTGCTGTCATCAAAGATTATGACCACAGTATGGCTCATTGCAATGGAATACTAAAATCAAGATTACCAAATTTTGGCCACGCCCCCTATTGGTTGTCCAAGCCAGGCCTAAATCTACAAGGCCCAAATTTATAAGGTACCATCAGTCCCCACACTTGGTCTGCTTATGTGACCCGGACTTCTACAACATAGGGTAATAGTTACCATGTGTGCTTGGAATGTCCGACTTGAACGAACCATCTGTATTTACTTTATGCATAAACACACTGGACCGTCTTGACCATAGATAAAACATTTATTCTCCAAATCAGCGTATCATCACAGAAAGATTAGGATTTTGATCTGAAAAATACTATTTGTTTGCAACTTCAAATCGGTGGGGAATATTGTCAAAACCCCAGAAACCTGGTTGTTTTCATGTTGACAAGACAGCTATTGTGAGCCATCTGATTGGGTCTTGGTTCAAAATGGCTGCATTTCAGGACTCCAGATCCAGGCTGCAGGAAACACTGCTGGGGCTAAGTTGAGCCAGAATCCCATCTTGTGGTTGACTGGTAAGAAAAACATATAGACATTATTAACAAAGAGTTCGAAACTGAAATACGATCACTTTATTATTCATACATGCATACATACTTACAGTATGATTTATCCAATGATTTTAAGATGACTTCACCGAAAATCTCCAATAGTCTGGCTTACATTTTGAACATGTCTACGGTCACTGGCACAATTCCAAACGCATGAAAAATAGGCTAAGATTTCAGACATCTCTGAGAAATGTGTCAAGAACCGATCCTGGCAATTGCAGACCGAGCTCCATTCTCACAGTAATCCCCCAAAATTCTTGAACGATCATTCACAACGAAGTGTACGACTACTGCTTGAGACATAATACTTTATGTACTCAACAATCTGGCTTTAGATCACAACACTTCGCCTAAACAAGTTTACGCTGTTTCACCGAAACTGTTTACAAGGAAATTAAAAAATGCAATTAAGTTGGCCGTATGGCCCTTGATTTTAAATAGCCTTTGATGCTGTTGATCATGAAGTTCTTTTTGTCCAAACTTAAGTATTGTGGCTTCAAAAACACACACAACTCAGCTTTGGTTCAGAGACTACCTCATGGACAGGAGGCAAGTTGCCTGCATTAAGGGGAACCTCTCTGCACCAAGGCTGTTTATAGCTGGCGTCCCCCAAGGGTCTACTCTGGGGCCATGTTGTTCATCGTCATTGCAAATGATATCTGCGCATGCTTTCAGCATTCAAGTGTAAGCATGTATGCTGACAACACACTCTTCTATTTTCCCGGCCCAGACCCTGTCATTATTTCCAATGCTTTCGAAAATTATTTCCGACATATTTCTTTTTGGTTCCTTGCCAAAACACACACACACACAAACACACACACAGACACACACAGACACACACAGACACACACACACAAAACCCTTAGCTGCATGATGCAAAACCAGCAGTATGCTTATTGGTGCAAAGAAAAATTTACATTCTGAACTATATATCATTTTGGATGATGATAAAGTCCTACAAAATTAATACAAAGTTTTAAAAACCTTGGCGTTATCCTGGATAATTAACTGAAGTTTGGCGAACAACTTGAAGCAGTTTTGAAGAAGTTAAACAAAGCCATCGGGATATTTACAAGCGCCGCAAAATTCCTACTTCACCATTCAAAAAGTTTCAGTACAATTCCCTAATTCTTCCCAATTTGGATTATTGCAGTACAGTCTAGACTTCAGTTCATCCAGAATCGTGCCATGAGAATTATTTTAGGATGTCACCTAAAAACGCACATCGTAGGTATGCAGACTACTCTCAAATGGACGATCGTTAACAAAGACTACATTTCAATTTGTGTATCTTTCTTTGGAAAACAGTCAAACCCCTTTGCCCTCTTCACATATCTTCATACCCTTGTCGGAAGTTCATAAGTATAATACTAGATCTGTAGGCAAAGGCTTGTTTCAAATTCGCCGAACACAACAACAAGTCTCTTTCAACTACTGGCACTAAAATATGGAACTCAGTTCCGCAGCATATCGTCGATGTGCGCTCTCTGTAAAGTTTTAAGAAGAATTTGATCGAATATATGTTTAATTGGTTGATCGCTTTTGATTCATCAACATTGTCAGCGCCATGTCATATCCTAAGTATTGTTTTTATAAGTTATTGTAACCATCACCATCACATACAATTTAATTTGCATGTTATTGATCTAATTCATTTATATATTTTATTCGTTAGTACCTTTTAACTTAAAGAAAAACTTCTCATTTTTGTATCAATGTTATGCACCTCCATATGTTAACAGATTTTATTTTGATTATGGATTGCAAATAAGAAATCTGTCAAACCTGTCATTAAGTATACTCCGAATGCCAGCAACCGTCCAAACATGAACATAACTGTTCCGTACATGGAAAGGGTTTTGTAATGCTAGTATAGCGCAGGGTAATTGTCCACTATATTGTCTATCGTGTTGAATCTAATTTGTTTACGTATCGTTTCAAGGGTGGGCCATTTAATACATTGCAGCGTGTCAGTTACATTACTTGCATTGTGGCATCTGCTTGTAACACATCTGGCTGCTCTTTATTTGAAACATCACTATTTAATGAATGCCCTGTTAGTGAAAGGGTCCAAGACATTTGCACAGTGTTTCTAGTTCGGGCATACTAATGCTTTGTAGGGTAGGGTCTTTGTATCAGTGGCAGTTTCTTATGGCGCTACAAATGAGGACTAGGGAACGGTTAGCTTGAGTAGTTATGCTTTTCATGTTGGACAAGTCGGAGAAAATTGTAACACCTAGATGTTTTCTTTGTTAAACCGTTTCAACGGTATGATTTCATACATGTCTCTCACAGTAGCGGCTCCTTGCCAAAGTTAAATATTCAGCAAAGACAACCCACGTAATTATGAATAAATATGAACGTGGCAAATGATAAATTTGCTAAATAGTGAAGTTTTGCTTATAAATGCAGGGCTTTATGATGAGTGAATACCTGTCAAACAAACAATAATTACTAAATTTGTATAGTACCAGTTCAGGTAAGAACAAATATGTTCCATAACTTTGCAGCAAATCAAACAGTCGAGCATTAATTTGTTATCATTGTGGAAAATTAGCTGGTGGCAAACACTTTCTGTTTGGAGAGATATTTACAAGAGCAAAAGACGGCAGTTCTTCTTATGCTACCTTTTTAGTTATGTATGGCATAGACCTTGAGACATATGTATAGATCGCCATGCAACAGATCTTTTGACCTCCTTCAGGCGATCAGCAACCGAACAAATTCCTGATAGTATTGGGTAAGAGGAGATCATTAAAAAGAAATTATGTTCAGCCCAAACATAATTCACTTCATGGCTGTGGTGTATCTGAGGAAAATCATAATTTGATAGTTGTGACATTGTTTCCTACCGCTTTTTTGATAAGGAAACACATTAAGGTCTCTTTTGTTATGACAGGAAAAGGATTTTTGTAGAGTTAATTAAGGCACTTCCTAAACACATTTAAAGATGAAATTATATCGCCGTTTTGTGTATTCTCAGAGAAAGGGTTAATTACGAGATTTAAAGATCAAATTACATCGTAATTACTTTGTAAACCTTGGCAAAAAGGTTGAATAAAACGATTAAAGTTCAACTGCTATCCGCAATTAAAAGTAGAGATTTAGAGGCCGAGTTTAGTATATCTATTTAAACAGCAGATGACATTGTCAGCTTTTTGACAAATTTTGAAGAACGGGTTCAGTTACAGGATGTAAAGAACAAGTGACATCGAAAATATATTGTAAATTCTTGAAAAACAGGTCTATTAAGAGGATGTAAAAATGAAATGACATCGTCAGTATTTTGTAACTCCTTCGCAAAGTTGTTTTGCGAGCTCCGTTCATCTCATCGTCTGACTGGTTATTCCATTACTGTATACCAACATACCACCAGCCAAAATATGTAACGTGTGTAACACATGGCACGCAGCACCCAGGAATAAGAACTGTACCAAATTTACAGATACTTTGCAGAATTTTAAGACCTCCGACCACAAACTGTCTGCCCTATTGAATGAAGCACAGGCCAGGGCAACCGAATTCCAAGCCCTGTGTACAACAGTACAATTACTACAAGCTGGCATTGGACAAAACAAAAGCCTTACTTTACCCCACGATGATTCTGACGGTCACGACGATGCTGAAATACAGTATACATCACAGAAAAAGACTGGTATCACGGACATTCAGACCAACCAAAGTGTTGCTTGTCAGGTTGAGGAATGATCACGGGATCTTAGCTTACTGCTGTTATTTTCTCGGATGACGATGACAGCTTCACCAAAGCTAAAAGTAGGACAAATCTGGTCGGAGTAGCACCACCAATAATTTTGTACAGAAAACCGAAGACTGACCACACCCTTTCGTCCTCCCTGGTCCAACCACGATAGACATAAATTGTACATTCAATCTTTATCGCGCAAATTACATTGGCAGTGTGCTTCTAATGTACACGATCCTGAGGCACTAATGCTCCTAGTTTGCATTCCTTTGATTTACACATGGTATTGCGTGCCTTGTAGATCACTATCCAGTATTGACCTGCAGTAAGAATGTCCAATATATTTGACAATCACTACAATCTAAGCTTACTATGCTTGAGTCTCGAAAAGGGGTGACTAGTACTTAAATGTGTATTTCATTTTTGTATTTGGAAACATTTTAACACTGTTCAAATCTGGTGCCTTTTGGTGCATGGAGCTTTGGTCCTACCCAACATCTCAACAGAGCTGATATTGCCGAACATGACTGCGGACTAAGAATTGCACTGAAGTGTCAAAATTCTGCCAGTCTGGGGACAATCAAGATATCCCCCTACCCACAATTGATGGACACTCAGATGTCCAACTAAGGTATTTCACGGCATAATTGACAGTATAAACAGCCGGTCTTCTAGTCCTTTATTTGTCATGCATTGTACAACTGGTTTTTACATACTTACCAAGCCCAAGCTGTGGGAAATTCTGTGCGTACTACTCACTGCCCTGGGCTTGTCTCCCTCATATTATTCCCTTCATAGCTTATGCCGAGGCGGGCCACATATTGTTTTTAGTCATGGTTTTGATCTTGACCACATCAAATTTGGTAGTCTCTACAATCTCTGGCAGCCCCTAGGTACCGTTTAGTTACTGTTAGAGGTATAGTCAGAGCCACCTGCAGGCAGGGGGCACTGCCGTATGCACCCGAACAGCCGCATCGCACCCGGCTTCCTTCATATGGCAGCGCGCCTGCCTGCTGGTGCCTCGTGTAAAGTAGCTTAACGAAAAAGGCAACATTTCTTTCCCTGCATACCTTTATGAAGCAAATGAGCCACGGCCTCCCATATCGTACACAAAAAGCGTACAACATTCTTGCATGCCGCGAATATATAAATCTTGCGACCGACGTGCCCCCCAAATAACCGCCATACATGCGTATTATACTTTGATGTAAATGTACTGGGGACAGAACTTTTCCTAAGTGTTACGCACCATTCACTGCAAGTACAAGCCAGCAAATGAAGACACAGTGCCGGAAGCGTAAGCAACTATGGAAAAATTACTCTTTTTCATGTTTGCTGGTATTAGCTTCGAACACTAAAAAGGTTTAGTTTAAGAGTCAACCTATTTTCTCTAAACAATGAAACGAAAACGCCCACTGTTTTGCCACGCCAGCATGTTTGATGCACTGACCTGTTTTTATTTGCTGTGAACTGAAAACAGAATTTGAAAGGAAGGCTAATTTGATTGAGAAACTGTTAACTGTCGAGTATGTTTTTTTTAAAAGAACCACACATTTTATGTTGTAAATATTCGGGGATTACGTGAGGTGGAAAGACTCTCTTCAAAGCAACAGAATTAGCATGTGTCCCATGGAAATTGGACAACAACAAGTCAACATACACCATGACACCATGTCACAGCATTAAGACCTTCCCTGGCCAAGGACAAAGGGGACTATGTCCACATTTTATCTACGAAAGGGCCCGTGCCGCTATTAATAATGTATCGGGAACTTTTTGTCCTGGGCCATTTATGTGATAAGTGCGAACATATTTTCATTACCATTTTCAATGCAGCCAGATTACCTGAATGTACTTGTATATAAATCGTTCAACATATAGTGTAATTACTTTATTGACAGATCAAATGACATTGTCATTTTTTTCCAAATGCACAGAGAAGAATTCTGATAAGAGTATTTAAAAATCAAATATCATCGTCAGTCTTGTAAATTCTTAAAGAGCACGTTTTTTGAGAGGACCTGAAATCAAGTGACATATCTAGGTTTTGCAAATTCTTTTGAAGCACTGACATGTATTAAGGTTCTGTCATTACTTCGAATAATCGCTATCACAAAATACAAGCTTTTCAGAAATTAAAGTAGTTGATTTCACTGGCATAATGTCTTATGATTTAATATACTGATTGATAAGTCTGGCTCTCGAGTGAGGACCTGGAGCTTGGAGAACACGGCAATTCTGTATTTGAAAAAATGATCACTTGCTTGATCGCCTGTCAATAATCTGGTTTGTAGTCAATCAGTATTGACGGAATTGCTGTCTGCTGATTTCACCTATTAAAAAGGATATCGATCATACTTTGCTTTTCTTGGCCCGCTGGCTACACAACCCAGAATTACGCGTATATCATGTTTACAAATTATATATTTACTTGATAAACAGGCAGCAATACCTTCATATTGGCTTTCTCGTTGGGATGCTGAATGCCGTTCATAGCTACAGGCAGCAATACTTTCAGCGTAGCTTTCTCATTGGTATTCTCACTTTACTGGTCATAGCCACAGGCAGGAATATCCTCAGCGTCTTTCCTATACAAATTCTTGCTGGTCACAGCTACAGGCAGCAATACCTTCAGTGTGGCTTTTCCGCTGAAATTCTGACTTTATTAGTGAAAGTTACATGCATCAAGACCTTAGATGAGGCTTTTCCAATGAGATTCTGACTTTGCTGGTCATAGCTACAGGCAGCAATAACTTCATTATTTTTTTTTCCATTGAGATCCTGACCCTGCTGGTCATAGGTACGGGCAACAATATCTTCAGTGTGGCTTTCCCATTGAGTTTCTTACTTTGCTGGTCATAGCTACCTGCCTAACTGTACGATTTAGGATTTAGATAACGGTAATGAATTGTGGCAAGTGATGTAGTGAGGGCATGCGGCTCTCCTACATAATTAGAAGCAGTCATTGTCTTTATATCAATGAAAAGCGGGACAACTTCGATCTACCATATATCTGACACGAAACAGCTTGTTTTTTTATTAATATTATTATGTATTGGTTACAAAATTGAGTCAACAGGCAGCGGGACTAGTACGAAACTCTGTACGCCATATTCATTATAGACAGATAGAATGCACACAATGTATTAATATTTATTAATAGTATAATACATTACACATATTAGATATCCAAAAAAAATACTGTGTACAAATGATAAATATTGCACCTAGTGTAATGTCATGGAAAACTAATCGTAAAACCATTTTTCGAAACCTGAGCCTTAAACAATGAGGCAGACTTCAAAATGCCCAAGTCTGGGAATGCCTTAAAAAGTCTAAGAGTTCTAGGTTCAAAATGAAAGTTGCCATATCAATTATTGCTTTGGGAACTAAAAACATGGATGTAGTATTCCTTGGTGTATAAAATGACACTTGTGACACAGGATACGGGCAGAAGTACTTTTCTGAGATAACACCATGTAAAATATAGCGTAAGATCAAGCACCAGTCTTAAGGGTATTCGGAAATAGAAAACTTTAGAAGCTGTTTCATTGCCAATAACACCAGACACACTTGACGTATCTTTATCCTGTCCTATTTTAGGTGATCTAAATAATTTCTGTTGAGTTATAAAAGTCTACTTTTCAAAGTATGTATCGAGTAAATAATTCTGTTTTGCGAAGATCATTGTATGCATGATACAAAATGATACAAATAGTCTCAATTGGACAGTCGTTTAGTCTATCCAGCTTGGAATGAAAGTTCTGTAGGTTGAAAATAAATGAATGAAGACAGGAATAGTATTTCTGTAGCGCTTATAGATCGTTAATGAACAAGGAAAATATGTTTGTATGTACATCAAGTCCTGTACATAATAGGTACTTAAGTCACATTTCATGTGGCCGGGCATAGTGATGATATTCCTGGGTCCTCTCCCAGATGAATAATTCAATATTGCCTCTACATCAGCAATTTCCGACTCATAAGATTAATATTGTGAGAAAATGTACACTCACCTAATTTTCTGGTCTTGCAGGTGATGTTGATGTCAGTCTAGGAAACAATGAAAACGCGAAACCAGCCTGAATGCGTTAACCTGGTGATGAAGATATCATATGACGGTATATGAATAGTGCCTTGTGATATATTCATGAGCTGTATAAAACAAGTTTGTGAAGTTAACTTGTTACAACCGTAATATGGCATCAAGACGCGTAAAATATATGAACACACCTACACACTATATATATATATATATATATATATATATATATATATATATATATATATATATATATATATATATATATATACATATATATATATATATATATATATTATTATTATTATTATTATTATTATTATTACTATTAGTAAGCTATATTTGCCTAAAATAGGTTTGCCCCTTAAGCAGTTTATTCTTCAGTGTTTTTACTAATGACGTAGGATACGTGGATCATTTTGGCACGAATACAGGTGTCTCGATCGGCACGTCTGTTTCATAGCTCATGCTTGCAGGTGACGTCACCATTGTTGCAAACTCACCTGAGAAGTTACAACAACTTCTCACAAGACCTGCAGCATACTGCAAGTTTTGGGGTTTATCTGTTTATATAGAGAAAACGAAAATGATGATTTGTAGACAGAAAGGTCTACCATCATGCCCATGGAAGTTCTATATTTGCATACGATGGTCAAGCCCTAGACGTTTCAGATTCATACTGTTAGCTTGGGTACTTTATTTACTGCTAATGGCTCCTTTTGTTTAATCTCTAACAATTTAGCAGAGAACCCCCCAAAAAGGTATCATTTATGCTGAACCGTAAATTTACGAGGGTTATGATATTAACTTTCTGTCGAAAGCCTAGTTACATCAATGTGATATATAAGTAAAGGTCAATTTTATTATATGGAAGCGAAGTCTGGTCAATCGCTAACAATCGTGATAGGGCCAAAATGCTGGAAGATCCCCATACACAAAATATTGTCAATTAAAGTTTTATTAATAAATCTCATTGAGTATTGAAATTTATCCTCTGCTTCGGTCGCACAACTTATATGACACGACAGTGGCAGAGCTTGTTGAAAATGAAAATGAAAATCGAAATATTTCCAAATTGTTTCATTTCAAAACAGAATTGGTTTCTTTCGGACGATAACATATTAAAAGGATTAATTAATACAGCAGTAGACTTCAACGTCGGGGGCTTTCCTACTAGTGTAGGAGCATATATCATGATTTTAAGTCCCGTGGGATTTCGATGAAGATTTCATGCCACCTATTCAGAAATATTATTAATACTCTAAAGAACATAAAAAACCATGTTGGCACTTTGCCGATCTGTTAGATTCAAAATGCCCGCCATTTTCCATAATGGCCATCAAACTTCAAACATAGTGATGTTTTATGTTACATAATGTGTCCGAAATGTTCGATTTAAAAGATCTAAAAATCAAATTTTAAGCTTTTGTCATCCAGGAACATTATTCATGTCTTTTACCTTAAACCTGAATATTATTACACACCAAAATTTGAAATATCTGAAAAATTTTATCTATATTTTCCATGTTTCTTATAAATGTTTAGCGTTAAAATAGTTGATTTAAATCTGGCCTTTATTTTGTTTGTTACTGGCATCAATGAGGATATGTATAGCACTGTAGTTATCACCTTTCAAGATAGCAACAATTTCCTGAAGATGGCTGCACCACCGCCACTCCCCCCAACCCCCACACGCCACTATGTTATTTTACATAAAGAACCAATATTCTCCAACTAACATTATCTAAGAGTTATATATCATACTCCAACCATGTAACAACATTGTGTCATGAACCATGTAACAACATTGTGTCATGATTTTCCATCTTGAAACTTAACACCAGTTGTTACCAACCAAATTTCAAGATGGCTGATAAGCTCAAAAATGCATGCATATAATCGATGCATCAAAACTTGTTGATATTTAACTATATCTCTCATTACCCTTTTAGTCTAGATCAATAATTTTTCCTCATCTGATCCAAGATCATCAGTTCAAATCATTGTTCCCTATTATAACTTAGCCGTTGTTTGAATGTATTCTGCAGGTCTGTATGGTAGTATTGGTGTGCTGACAGAATGATTCCCTGTATAGTAGCTAAAGTGGTGGTCCAGGACTAATGCATGGTGATGGCATGCTGTTGGGTGGATCTGCATGAGCTAACTGCTTGGAGAAATAGTGTCCCAAGTGCTTTATGATTACTTGCTGAGTCTTCATTTATATTGAAAGACTGAACACATTCTTGCCATAATCCAAGCACATTTATTTGCAAAGACTGTTTTGCACAATGACTCTAGCAAAGCCTCTAGATATTCTTGATTAATCCCATTAATACTGGGGTTTAGTCCTCTAATTGGTCTAAAAATGGCCAACTATATAGAAAGTCATCTCCTTTTATCTCTTCAATTAACTTTTGTCCACAGAAAACATTTTGAATAACAATTATAGATGAGAGCTTAACAGAGATAACCTGCCCCATGAATTTACAGCTCTTCAAAGCATGGAACAGGTGTTTAATGCCTACCTCATAATAAGAAAATAGCATTTAGATAAGGATTACCCTCGGCGCCCACAACGTTTTTTTCCCCGATTCTGCATTTTGTTTTAGACTTTGCAGGTGTCATAATACTCTCCAAACCTATCACCATCATTTTTTTCTGTGAATATTCAATTTATCATTATTTTTTAGCAATCTCTGATGAAAATTTGATGTAGCTGCGATAAATCCTTCTTGAGATATTATGGTAAAATTGTCTCCTTGTGCGCCACTCAGACGGCCTTGAAATAAATACTTTAAAGTTTCACACAAAGTTTATAAATACCAAGAGGATGTTATCTTTTAATAGGAACCTGGTCCATCAGAAGATGCATCTCTGACACAAATTTGGTAAAGATGCGATCAAAATTGTTTGAGATATCGCGGTAGCATCGTCAGGGTTGACGCCACTCAAACGACCTTCAAATAAATACTTTAAAAGTTTCATAAAAAGTTAAGAAATAATCACAGGAAGCCTGATTTCGATAGGAAAATGGTCCATAATTAGGTCCGTCTGTGACAAATGTTTAGTAAAGCTATGGTGAATATTTTTGGAGATAATATGGTAACATTGTCCCCTTGTGCGCCACTCAGACAGCCTTGAAATAAATTTTTAAAAAGTTTGATTAAAATTTAAAAAAATAATAAGAGGATGCTAGTTTTCAATAGCAAAATGGTCCATTAGAAGTTGCATCTCCGATAAAAATTTGGTACAACTATGGTGAATATTTTTTGAAATATCAAGGTAACATTGACAAGACAGATGAACCAATGGACTGACGATGTAGGGGAAGACAATACCCTCCAGCACTTTATGTGCCGAATGTAAAAACATACCAACTCTATTAGCCTATTCTAAGCCATGGTGGGTTAAACATCCAGGTAACCACTAGAAAAATATCAAATCTGGGCAGTATCTAACAGAATGGAAACTTTTGTAGTCGGAATTTATGTGTTTAGAAAATGAAATTTACTAAATTTGGTTGTAAGGTTTCCCCCCACCCTCAAACCAGTACATTCATCCCACCTAATAATAATGCAAAGTGCGTCTCAGGTCATCCCACCAGCTGTTCATTGCCATGTACAGCACATGTAGAACCGTTCATATATCACTTGTGTACTACAGTTTGATCTTGGTGAACTTCTTGCCTGTGGCTCAACTGGCATAAATGATAGATTTTGGATGAAGTACCAAAAGTAGATCCAACATATTGATGACTCTGGCATTATGATGAACTGCTTTCATCTTCATCGTCCAACTGAACAAGCCAACTGGTATGGCAGACTGCCACTGTATATGGCAATCAACAGATATGGCCAGCTTCCACTGTGTAGGACAGTCACCAGCTGGACACCACAACTCACAATATGAGAGTGACAATGATAAATATGAGTAGGACGATAGTTAAAATAGCTATCTTAATCACACAAGTGTAAATTTGGTAATGGAGATGACGGCGTCATTTACTGTAGCAATACACTTTAATGTGTCATAATGTTGTTTCGATGTTTACTTACAATACGAGTGTGACAATGATGAAGATGAGAACGATGATAGTTGAAATAGTTATCCTAATCATACGAATATGAACTGGGTAATGGAGGTGATGATGTCATTTATTGTAGCAATACACTTTAATGTGTCATACATAATATTGTGTCAATGTTAACTCACAATATGAGAGTGACAATGATGAAGATGAGAATGATGAAAGTTAAAATAATTATCCTAATCATACAAATATGAACTATATAATGGAGGTGATGATGCCATTTATTGTAGCAATACACTTGTTTCATAATACTGTTCCAATGTAAACTCATGATATGGGATTGACAATGATGAAGGTGAGAATGATAGTAACTAAAAAATAGGTCCCCCAGTCACACAGGTATGAACTAAGTAAGGGAGGTGATGATGCTTGTAATATACTGGTGCATAATATTGTTTCAAAATAAAGTCATTTATCTCGGTTCGGTTTACATTCTTTTGATCCAATGATTTGATACTTTTTAGACAAATATGAGCCTAAATTGACTTAGATTCAATTTGAAGATAAAAATCCAACTTTATAGCCAGGAGTTATAAAAATTAATACCCAAATAAGATGCTTTATACTGCAAGGACCTTTAAGGGACCTGTAATAGGACAAAAATTAGAAATTTGACAGCCATTTTGAAAAATGGCGGCCATTTTGAATCTAACAGGTTGGCAAAGTGCCAACATGTTTTTTTCTGTTATTTCTGATGTATCTAACATTTCTGAGTAGGTTTTATAAAATCTTCATCAAAAGCCCACGGGACTCCATATGCCCCCACACTATGCATCAAATTAATGATGGTTGAACCGGTCTTCCCCAAGTTACATTGAAGATCAAGGGCTGTTCTCTGATTTAGAGAGGTCAATAAAAATCTCAAAATGAATAGCAATTTTAATCAAGAATTTGGACCTCGGGCAAGTTGGACTTTAATAGAAAGGTCAAAATTATCTATAAAATGGAAGATCATTTAAACGAATAAAAAATGAACATAGACACTATTTTAATCGATTTAGAGTAAGCAACCACCAATCAAGCATGGAGAGGGTAAGACACAAAAATAAATTAAGAAAATGTACGACTTTAAGCTGTGTTCATTTAATACAATCGAATTAGAGCGACACTTTATCTTGCACCACCCTTTCTATGAAAATATTCGGCAACTGTGTAACCTCAAAATAAGCAACCATATTATCTTTTTCTTTTCGACATTTATCTGACAAGCAGAAAGTAAATGTACTTTTGCAACCACTAACACTGTCAAGAATGTAACGATATTTGTGTACAAATGTTTTGGGACCCGGATAAAAGGCCATTTTCAGCAACATTCCTTGGTGCGCTTTAAATACATCACTGTTAAAACGCGCGGAGGAAAGTTGTTGATTCCGGCTTTCTGTATATGATGACCGGGTACAGATGTAAGCAGTCAAAACGAGTGGTGACAAATACTTGCGAAATCTTGTTATTTTCAGAAGCAGATTGTTTAACAGCTGTGGTGTCTGTGTTTGCTTTGTACGATTATACCACAGGGCTCTGCCCTAAATAAACTCTTCTTGCGTAGCATGAAATACATCAAAAATGTCAGTGTAATTAAACAAGATAAAGGATATGACACAGCAAATACCACAGGCGAACATAACAAAATAGTGGAACAGTGCCATCAATTTGAATGGAAAAGTGAGCCCACGGTGTGTGGAGTGTTATTCATTCCAAGAAATGAATGGACTGTCCAAAATTTGTCAGCATGGAAAAACGCATTTGAGCCATAAAGTATTGTTTTCAGTGTAAAACATACCAATCTAATTATGATTTATGTAAGTCTAATTATGGTTTATGTAAGTCTGATAAAGTAACATTTTGAGCACGCAATTAAATGATATATTGTCTTTGTGTGTGAGCCACATGCACATCAGCTAGGCATACCAAGTATGTGTCAATGAATTTTTATCTGGCTGCTGCACATACGCACAACGGAGCGTTATATGATTAAATACCGATTTCCGACCAAAAAGTTGGGGTTCTACATGTATATTTGTCTAGAATTTTCATTCCATGGGCGAATAGCTGACGGAAAATGATGAGGCCACATAAGGATATTCTTATTGTGGCATGTAGCATATTCTGGCTAAAATTTGTTTTGTATTTCCCAGCATTTGTTTCACATGAGATACTATTTTGCAAATATGACGTTTGTTCAGAGTTCATTATCTTATTCTCAGATCCCTTTTCTTGTTCCTCACATACGTGCAGTGACTCCCACCCAGTATCCATGTATAACAATGTTGAAATTATAAGGGATGCATGCATCATTTCAATAAAATACAGTCTGGTTCTCTGACCTACCCAAGCCTCAAACCATCGTCTAAATACAACTTAGATTCATAAGATTTTAAGGAGGAACTATCCCTATGATCATAAATTACTAATAGAACCAAGACACTTCCTTGTCATTCATGGGAACTCAGTCTGTCAGTCTAGAAAATAATCTTAAGTAGAGCAAATATCTGTCGGCATAGCTCAATAATAGTGTGATTGTTGCCCTCGCATGCGTCTAAACACCTAAGGATGAATGATCGAGGGGAACTCTGTAACGTGAACTAGGGTACGCCAAAAGGCCCAGGCACTGCTAAGCACCTCCAAGCGTGTGGGGCCTCTAAAATAAATGGAAAATGGAAGGATGATTATTACATAAAGTATAGTTCCTGAGCTATTAGTGTTCAATTTGCATAACGTACATGAAAACTGTAATGAGTCATTGGTTATCACAAGTACATTTCTAATGTATGGTCTCAGAAATTTCCAAAACGAATAGTTTTGTTAGGTGTTACGACAACATATGCTATTTAATATAAAAAAAATCGTGGTAAGAGATTAGATCTCCAAAGTCACAGATTTTCACAGCAATATCATTTTTAAAATATTTTTAAAAAAATTATTAAAGAAAATAAAAACAATAGGAAAAACCTTTTCAAATGCATCATGCATTACTTTAAATTACATGTCGATAATCGTATTTATGCAATCGGACGCTGTATATATGGGTTGAATAGCGCTAGGTTTACATACCCAGACTTAAATGCAAAAGCTAAGCGTACTTATTGAAGAAGAATGGTGTTTGTTGACTTACGTATGGATTAGAGTGCATTTTTCCATTAAACAGTTAGGTTCAAATGCTCAACTTACTGCAAGGTTGCATTTTGAAAGTGGCTCTTTGTTTTGGCGAAAGACATCATCATTGTAGTTTGATATTAGCTTTGACAGCTCCTGATATTCGCTATACCCGAATTGTAGACACTTTAATGTTATTTAATAGAGTTTCATTATGAGGCTCCCCTTGTCTGCCACACTTCTCAAAAACCACTGATCGGATCCTGTCAAAGCTCTGCGTAATTCTGCCTTGGGTCAGTCGCTACTGATCTCAAAGTCCAGTGATTCTTATAGTATTTTTCCAGAAATTATTTTAAGACTTATTTCAATTTTCGAATATGTATGTATATATATATATATATATATATATATATATATATATATATATATATATATATATATATATATATATATATATATATATATATATATATATATATATATATATATATATATATATTCCAACCATAACTGAAATGTACATAAGAGAGGATTCCAATTACAATGCACATTTTCTACTTCTTCTCCACAACCAGCAGACAGATTCACTTCAAACTTGGTTAGAATATACCTCGGGTGAGGCTATACCTAGTTTGCTCAAATGGCAATGCTCCGGCGATTTTATGTGATGATTTTTTCTGAATTGTTGGCTAAATCTTTTTAAAAAATCTCCTCTGAAAACAAATACCAGTAATTGCTTTGAAAGTATTCAGAGACACCTCTGCGGAGCCGTAGATCTTAATTTTCTCAAGAGGAGGCGATGCAATATTTTAATTTTTTAACGTTTTTTTGTGCTTTGTTATTTTCGACGTGCTCTGCAAAATTCTCATGCAGATTGTGCTGACACTTTGCGAAAAAAAATTCTTGTGGATAGGTGAAAAAAGCTGTTCGTTACGTGGGGAAGTTGCAAATCTACAGTTTTTCAGGAATTTTTAAATTTTTGTCCTTGTTGGTTAAAGAATGCATTCATTCCTATTGATTACAATGGAAGTCACTGCGGATTGCAATGGTAATACTCATTTTTTTTCCTTTCCAAAATCATGTACCCTTATCAATTAAGTCCCATCAAATTGTGAATGAATAAGACAGAAGACTCCCTGTATCAACTGATAACTGAATATCTCAGCTCTTTCAGTACCAGCAGTGGCCTGAGACAACAGGTTTCCTTGGTACGCTGTGGGCGACTTGGACCATTGGTGTAGTCTGTGCTCTCTTTTGGTAACGGTACGCACTCTGGTTCTTCAGCGAAATGTTCTTTTACAAAGATACAAATCTACGTATGCTTATATCAATTCAAAGCACATCGACATCGGTCGAAATTGGTTATGAAAGAGATAATGAGATGATGATTGACTAATGATTTTCTAAAGGAAGGTGTAAATGATTGGAAATCCTCGCGATTATCAGTAAAATGTCGCAATATCCGAAATGTAACAATTTTCAGGATAAAGGAATTTCTGCACACAGTACTTGCGTCTCCTCTTGACAGCTACATGTATTTACAAGGAAAGATGCAAACTTTCCCAGGGAGCACCACACATGTGAATATGACGACATCGCTTACAGGCGGACTCATATGTTATAATGTTATTGACACAAGCTCACACAAGACACAGATTCAGTTTCGTATACTTCGACTTATACTATTGTAAACGCAGCAATTTTGATATCGTATTTTGCGTGACAATTGATGTTACAGGGACGAAACGTCACGTGATGAGCACAAATACTTGACACGCCCTAATCGTTTCATGCCACGACCGGTCAACAGGAAACGGTGGCGTCAAACGTACATCCTTCTTTTTTTCAATTTGGGGTCTCCACATAAACATTCCTTTTATTTGAGGAGACATCTTTTGACCGTTACATGTTAACCTGCAAGGTTAAATGTCAGTAACCTACCTCATGTTTAATTTAAAAACGCAAACAAATGCTTGTTGGCATTTCTTGGTCACTGTTTCCGCAGCTTCTTGCATATAATGGGCACACATACTATTTGCTGCTTCGAGGGGATTAGGACCAGCATAGGTTCAGGGTACGAAACCACAAATTATTTTCCTGCAGCTAGCCAGTAGAGCCTCAGTCAAGATTTCAACATACAGCGCATAAAACTCTCAGTAACTTCCATTGTGTTTGTTTGACAGATCAATCGAAGATTTGCAAAAAATCTAAAATACCACGAAACATACATACGCATATAACACACACACACATACATACATACATACATACATACATACATACATACATACATACATACAATCATGAACAGTGACAAAGCAGTAAAAACGGTTTAGCCTTAGCCGCGAGCGCTGATTTTGGAATTTATTTTGACGGAAAAAATTGTAACTGTCTATTCTGCAAGTGAAATTTCATCAAGAATAAAGAATTTCACAGTAACGTTACAAACAAAAAATCAAATTGAGAAACCCCGGATCGGAGAATTTGGTATCGTCTTGTAAATCTTTTAATATCATTTTTTGATATCCAGCATCAAATGCAAATCACAATATGTGGGTCTAACTACTAGGTCAGTTAAAAAGAGATTTAGTGGTCGTAAAATTATTATTAAAAATCACAAATAAAACAATTTTGGTGTAACTATTTCAATTCTGAGGAACATTTACATTTGGATCGCCGGATATAGATTATTGATTACATACAGCCAAATTTTTGGATCAAATACTCAATTTTAACTTTTCCCTTTGGACTCAATGACAGAATTTTAGGCTTCGGTGATGTTAGGAATTTGGACTTTGCAACGCTTGATAGCAGTCACACATCTTTTTATAATAATCAGGTTGGTATTAAAAGGAGGAAGAAGAAGTCACGGACAAAGAAAATCACGGAAAAACAGGAAATCTAGGAACATTATTACAAAAGACTTTGTCCAAAATTTACTACATGCTTTCTCCAATGGCATTGATCAATTACATATAGCTCTTAAAAGACTCTCATTTCGAGACATATCAAGAATCAATAAATATTTGGGTCTTACTTATTCAGAACACACATCTCCGCAACATTTTTATGAAAATGTGTATGCTTACAATGCAACTATTCGGAAACCGGATTCTAATAAGAAAAAAAAATGGATCAAATGATTTGCAGTTTTCCTTTCAAACACGAAATTATTGTTTCACTGAACATTCAGTTCCTTTTGAAATTGAAAATTGTCTGTAACACAGTTCCCAAGGCATGCAAAATAAAAGATCCTACCATTATTTCCTACAAATATGGTAACAATACTGGACAAAGTGTCACCATTTATAAAAAAATTCTGGCTTCAATTACTCTTCGGGATATCGCAGCAAATCAAAATTGTGACTGTATGTCTAACCGTAAGTATTCTGATTTTGTTGATGCATACCACAAGTATGTATCTACAGGTAATTTGGATATAATACAATATTAAAGATTAAAAGAAATGATGAAAAAAAGATACAAAATTTCGGATATGCCCCAAGTTTAACATTGACAGTATTTTTCAGGATAGATGTGACGCATTTGATTTCTATTGTATGCAATGGGCAAAGAAAGAAAAAACTGGAATTTCAAAAACTAGAAGGATGGCTATCAAACTTGAAAAGAGTTTTTACAAATAGAAATGTTCGTTACAAATGCCACATCAAGATTGTCAATACGGTTAAACTAAAACAGCCTAAAGAAAAATATTATGTGGATGGTTTGGAAATCTGGCTTAAATAATCTTAGAGATCTTGGACTTGCCTGTTTTGGTACTTAATTTTATTTTTTGGGATTATTCTGTTTAATATTCACCTTTCAGACATTTTAGGCTGGCTTGTTTTCTGTCAGGTCAAAGCCTAGGGGCTATAGGTACCAAGCAGCTACCCACGACAGTTACAAGCTTGCATAATTATACTTGATATCTGGTTAAGAAATATTATATTTTGATAGATAATTAGTATCTATCATAGTGTCAACAGTGTAAGACTTAACGTTAATTTTTTTTAATATTGTTTGTGTGGCCTATATGCTTTCTTTACATATAAATTAATATTAACGCAGGGTTTACCATTATGTTTAAACATTTTGCTTATGAATTCTGAAAGAGAACTTTTGACTTCATCTATGCGTACACTTGTGTAAAATGTAGACAACTAAAAACATTTGATACTTTTTGCTTTTAAATCTTTAATTTTAGATACAAACTCGAAAGAATTGCTAATAGTCCAAAAACCACTTATTTCACAGTTTCTAGAAATTGCATTATAGTATTTACGAAAATGATTCCTAATTGCGGTCAAACACAACCTTACTTCCTTTGATAATTGTTTTGTTGTACATTTTGAAACACCAGCTATGAATCTAGACTTGAAAGAGTTTTATGCAATTTGGGGATCCAGAACAAAAATGGAATAGGGAAGTCCTCTTCACAATTTTGACATCAAAATTTCTTTTCATCTCATCTTAATGTGTATCTATGAAGTTATCAATGGGTTGTTTGTGTAATTTACATGCGTCATTTCGTCTTATGTCTGAAATATTGTTTATACCAAGTTCATTTTATCTTCTTCGGGAATTTTGATATTAAAATTCCTTTTCATCTCATCTTCATGTGTATCTATCAAATTCTCAAAGGGTTGTTTGTGTAATGTATGTGCGTCATTCCTTTTATGTCTGAAATATTGTTAATTTCAAGTTCATTTATCCAAACACCCAGATAACATTTTTTGCAGATGATCCTATAATTGCTACCTGCCTGGCCAATGTATGCAACCATGTCACAATTTAATACATACATGCCAAACCGTAATATACACACACATATAGATATTTGCTTGGGTGTCTGCGGGGATAAACAGTATCGTCCATATATTGCCAGTGTGGAATGAAGGGTAAAAGCAACAAAGTAAGGTAAGGAACACATGGCATAAAACAAATTCGATATGTTAAGAAAAGTTTCATGTTTGCATTTGTTCCAGATCTGAATGAAATCATATCAAGCTAAAAATATGGAAGACCAGTTCAACGAAACAGCAGCAAGCACTAACGGGATCAGTTCATCGGAAACAACCAATGGCATATCGATGCAAAATGGGTTTATGACCAGCACCATCATAAATATACTTTCATCTCTTGAAATGTCCAAGTACAGATAAGTGTATACCCCGGCGGCAATTACCATAAAGTCACGCTCTCCTGTTACATATATTTACTTATTTCGCATCGAAAAACATGCCATTTTTTATTTTCCCTTTGCTGTTCCGATTGGGCTGTTCCTCAATGAGCTGGCCATGTTTGTGATTTATCTCCACCACTGCGTAGGATTGTAACTGCCCGTCATTTGGCAGCCGTGAGTGTAGTCGATAACACAGTCTTCTCGACGAATTTAGAAAACTGGTTCAGCGTTTCAAATCGAACCTGTTTCGTTACTGTTAATGATAAATTGTGTGGTTTAGTCAATTGTATTAGACATTTTGGCCCAATTTTGTCTGCTCACCTTACGGTTGTAATAGCAGCTGAAAGGTTCCTGACTGTGACATTCCCATTACCGGGATATCTTCACCACTAAACGCAAAAATTGCAATTTTTACACTTGTATCTTCATCTCTTGCAATATCTGCATTTCCATTTTGGACTATGGCTCGGGGTCATTCAGGTAGATGCATATAGGCAAGGGATATACGCCCGGAATGTAATATTTGGATATGGCTAAGTCTCCGCATGGGTAGGTTGGTTGTGTCGACCATCTTGGTAACAGTCTTTACCTTTCTCATTTTATTAAAGCCTAAGGATACACAGATGAAGCGAAGGGGCCAGTTGGAGGGGCAGTCAGGTGACAACCAAGCTGCCAAAGAAAATCAGCTCACACATATGCTGGTAGGCATAGCAATTGTGTCTGTCCTTATAGAATTTCATTACATGCTGACTTGTTTTTTTGTTTATGTTAATCCCGACGGACACAATTTACGTTTGTACACAATAAATTTGCTTTTCCTATTTGTGCAAGTAACAGATGCTTTAGCAACTTGTAACTGTGCCATTAAGATTTGTTGTTCTGTCTTCCTGGAACTCTTTTACGGTTTATCTGAGGGACCTATTTCCATGTACGAGAATGTCAACGGCTGCAAAGGCCGATCAGCAGACACATATGAGAGAAATGCCCATGTCTATATCACGTCATAATGTATCTTATAAATATTAGTTTGAACTAGTTATTATTATCGTATGGTAGGTAACGACCCTTGTGACATGTTTTCCATTCTGAATTTCAATTTCCTGCAACAACGTGGATTGGATACAAATGCCGGTAAATGCAACGAGCACAGATACTCTATAATGTATGTAATTTCTATATACAATTCGCATATGTAGGAAACATTTATATTATAAATTTATTTCATGTTCACAGTATTATGCTAAATTTCAAATTTCAACTCATAGCAGACGTAGAGCCTAAAATTCATCTATGGCGTCAGTGTTGTCACATTGTCATAAGCAAACGCCATAAAAACGTAAAAGCATCATTTATTTGTGTTTGTAATTGTATATTGACAAAGCATCAAAACTGTTTCAAATCGCGGTGATTTAGCATTTTGATCATCCAATAAATCCTTCTGCTACCTTGAGATATTGTTCATTTAAAGTATATTATTTCAAGTTATTTCTTTGTAAAATATTTGTGAAATTTTATAATACCCCCATATATATATATATAATTTGCTATGTTACAAGATTTTCAGGCAAGCTGTTTGCCACGCATTATTTATGAAAGTTGTTTTACCTCTAAAGTATCTTTCAAGTTGAAAACATGTTCACTAGATCACACGGTGTTAACATTTTATATTTTATGTATCTTTTATAAAAAAAATGTTCCCGAACGTTATAAGTTGACTTTAAGTCAAAGGTGCTTGAGTTTACGATATGTTGTAACAACGTTTCAGGCAAAAGGTCCCTGTTACGCTGCGACTGATATTTTAACCTATTTATCGTCACATTATTGACGTACACTTTTCTGTATTAATTACTATGAATGTCATAGCATCAATATATTACTTGTGGCTGATGCTATACGATGACGTGAACTGGGCCAATATGCTTTGCCAAACATTGCAAACGGGGACCCTACTGTTCGGTCAGCAAGAGTCATGCCACAAGTTCCAATAACGTGCTTGTGTTCAGTGGAGATTTTCGAAGGGATGGCGACAAAGCACACCAAAAACGGGGAGGACATGCTAGATTACGCTTAAACGCGCAAGACATCGTGCGCACCTGTCATCTAGCAGAACACGAACTCACGGATTATTCAGCAACAGAATATCTTCAGCCATAGGATGCAAATGGTCAGATGGAGATTAAAAATATGCAACGAGGGCTACGTCTGGTAACAATCGCCAAAAGTAACGTATTGATGCTGAATCATCCATAGTAAATTAATTAGATTATCATTAATAGAGAGTTTCATATAGGTCCAGTTACAGGTCATCAGTAAGCCTCAGGCTAATACGGCTGACCTCGAACCTATAATATAGCAAATATACAGACTCTTGATCACTAACATCGTAGTTTGAATTTCTGCACCATTGACATTTTTTTAATTTGTATATTTCGACGTTTTTAATCATTCTTGGTCAACATCCAGATGACAAAGTAAATCAAAACAGCTACTTCGGTTTTAATGGATCGTTTGCTGACCAGAGTGCACAGGTATGAATGAGGAAATATGTTCTCTATTATATGTATGTATATATATATATATATATATATATATATATATATATATATATATATATATATATATATATATATATATATATATATATATATACATAAACACACTTCAGAGTCTGAGTGGCTTAAGAACCTATATAAAATTATCGATGTACACTAAATAATTTGTAAAGGTGGCAAAAAACTGAGATCAGCACAAAAACACCGACGTATTGATTCCTTCCAAATGAAATCAAACTATCAATCAAGCAATTAGTCACTCTAAGCGCCCATTGGAGTACATGTTTTTGTATGTATGTATGTATGTATGTATGTATGCATGTACGTATATATATATATGTATGTATATATGTATGTATGTATCTCCTCTTTTACCTCAAGTACAAACCAAGTCGAAAATTATATATATATATATATATATATATATATATATATATATATATATATATAGCTGTATGCCCGATTACTCGAGCGCCGCATAAAAAGCCTTTCCCACTTCCATCAGCCCATATACCTAATGCAGATTGTACGTAACACACATTGGAACACACCTTGAGGAACTTAACCGTCAGCACTTCTCAAATTCTTCGGCGGCGTATTTGGGCGGCAGAGAGTGGCGGTCGAGCGGCAGAGAGCGGCATACAACGGCGGTTGGTCGGCAGACCGGTCGACCACCACTGTCTGCCGCTGACATGCAATTGAGACTTCTAGAGCTCAACAGTAGACAGCGGCGGTGGGCAGCAGAAAGCGGCAGAGAGCCTTTCGCCTCTGTATGCCAATGTCTGCCGCCTATGACTCCTATCTTACAAAAAAGGAAATTACTCATTTACGGTACATAACACTTCAGTTCAGCTCAGTTTCATATGCACAGAGCTGTGTTATGATGCGACATAATACGATAAAAGCTATACAGCTTAATCTCAATAGACACATATTTGAAAACTGAATTGTTTGCCTCTAAATTCTGTTTAAATGCAAAATCTATTTGAATGCAATTTCACCAAGAGGGCATAGGCGAATTAAAATATAGGTAACTGATGCGTACATGTATGTAAGTGAATGAATCAATCAATGTGAGAGAAGGGTGCTAAAGTGAAGTGTTATGTACTATATATGAATGGTTTCTTTTCTTTTCTATGCACCTGATTT
>OZ026616.1:47724585-47746585 GCA_964020975.1 Hermodice carunculata | reverse complement strand
CATGATGTTTAAAATTGTGCAAATTTTAGAGGCAACAAAAATTTTAAAAGCGCCATATCTGCCAAACTATTGCAGATGGACTGGAAATTTCAATGTGCATATATACCTTTGTGACACTTGCCACTATAATGGACAGTATAGTTGTAGAATTTCAAATCATGCTAATAAGGGTCATTGAAAAATTTAAAAGTTGAGTAGCTCCAAAACTATTGTACATAGAGATGCCATTCCAACTACAATTTGTAGGTTTGTGGCAAAGCCGCATCCAATGAACCATGAACCAAAGTTGTACGATTTTAATTTATGCAAATTAAGTGAATTTGGAAAATGTAAATCTTTAATAGCTTCAAATATATTATAGAGGTGCCATTTCTACTTCAATTTATGGGTTTGTGGCATAACCCCATCCAATGAACTGTATACCAAAGTTTTTCTAGGCTTATAACTCATGCAAATTAGACAAATACACAAAATTAAAATGCTGAATAGCTTCAAAACTATTATAGATATTAGTTTCATTCAAACTTCACTTTATAAGTTTGGGACATGGCCACATCCCTTGAACCAAGAACCAAATCTGAACATTTTAATTTATGAAAATTAGGCTAATACACGAAATTTAGATTATGTTGAACAATGGTAAAGAATTGCATTTGAAACTGTTCTTATTTTGAAGGCACCCAGTCAGATTTGCTGTGAAGCAAATCTTTCTTTTTTTTCTAGTTCTGTACTGTCCTTCTTCATTATTCCCATATGCATGCTTTAACATATTCATGTCGTACCTATGTGTTGACATACACAGTACATATGTCCCATTAGGTTAAAACATTAACGACGTAAGTTACATAATGAGTATTTTGCAGCGGCCCTCAGATGTTAAGATGCACTGTGCAAAATCAGGACCAGGATTTCGTGCGAAAAATCGTAAAGCTATTTTAGGTGAGACAGCATGAACTTGTTTTCTCGCCAATATTGTATGATAGTTGTTGCTCGATGGAAAGAAATATGATACTAGTAATAATAATAATAATAATAATAATAATAATAATAATAATAATAATAATAATAATAATAATAATAATAATAATAATAATAATAATAATAATATTATTATTATCATTATTATTATTATTATTATTATTATTATTATTATTACTATTATTATAAATTTCGACCCTCGCAGAATCGGACTTCCTGGGACGGAAAAAACGGGCCATTGACGGGGATCGAACGTCTGCAGGAGTTGAGGCATTAGAGCGTTCTACAGCTTTGCTGCTTCACAAACCCATTCTCCACGATCACAAAAATAGATTTTCAAAACTTCAAAGTTTTATATATATATATATATATATATATATATATATATATATATATATATATATATATATATATATACATAGTAGGGTGGATTCCAAAACGTGTGACCATACCTATATACTTGAAGCAAGCGACTCAGTGTTTTTAACACTGGCGCGGGATAAGAATCTCTGATCGTGTTACATTGTTATTTGAGGTTTTCAGATTTACTGTAAATTGCTTTAATTTCGCTGTATTCTTATTTTCGCTTATTTCGCTGATGGTACAAAACCGTGAAAATAAAAACACGGTGAAATAGTATTTTAACATTGTTTGAATAGGAATTATGTCCAAAATAGTGAAATTAAAAATACAGTGAAATTTCAAAAATAGAAAAACCGTGAAAATTTAAACACGCGAAAATAAAGCAATTTACAGTAATTGTGAAACAGTACCATGAAAAAGTCTAGACTGTTTAAGTAGCGTGAAACATATTGTTTCATTGATTCACTGAAAATATTTAAAATAATTGTGGTGATGAATTAGCGATTTTGCCGTTTAATTGGAACAAACAGAAGAAAATATTATTAATGGTTTAACGTAAATAACTTTGCCGGTGCACGATTAAAATTTTTGGCCCGCACTGGGTGTCTGGGTGTCGGGGAAGATCTGTAAAGATGGGGTTTGTCAGACGAAAGATGTCCTTTATGTAAAGATAGTAAAGAAGATTTATCCCATTTTCTATTTGGCTGCCCAGAACTAAATGATATCAGGTTACAGGCATACTGTAAATTGCTTTAATTTCGCTGTATTCTTATTTTCGCTTATTTCGCTGATGGTACAAAACCGTGAAAATAAAAACACGGTGAAATAGTATTTTAACATTGTTTGAATAGGAATTATGTCCAAAATAGTGAAATTAAAAATACAGTGAAATTTCAAAAATAGAAAAACCGTGAAAATTTAAACACGCGAAAATAAAGCAATTTACAGTATATAAATTTGGAAGTCAACTCTCTTAATGAGAATTGCAAACATGCATGGCAGCGTTTTTCCGCCTCCTCGCTGAAAAAATAAGGTATGTTGGTTCCTTGGCGAGCACGCATATGATCTTGGACAGGACATTGGTGAGTTATGTGACCAAACATGTAAAAGATATTTGGTTGAGGCTTGGCATTACAGGAGACAGTCACTTAACGACTTCTCGGAATGACAGATTGTATGATCGTTCTACGTGTACCTCTTGTAAATAGACCTCCTCCATTGTATATACTGTATATAATTTTGTAGGGAAGTTCGGTAACGCCACAAAGTAACACGTGATGGTGCTCTCTTGACTTAAACTTACAGACGAGTCAAACCAACCGAACCGGGGTACGCTGCGGCGTATTTGTTACGTCTGCGCGGCTTTGCCCCCCCCCCCCCCCCCCGTCACTCTGCGGAGGGTCCCCCAGGTACAAACCCACACCTCCAGGAGTATGTGATAGTGGTGAATTGAAAATCTTGTGACTGACTTGTACATTCATACTGTGGTAATACCTGATTTTTTTCTTAATAATGACGCTGGAAGCTATATGTTCTGCATTGTATATGACACATGCATAATGTACATGTCCTTACGCTTTCTAGAGTTTTGTCCCAATGAGTGGTTTATCTCTAGTTTTGGTGCGGAGGACATAAATTATTACTTATAGATACTATACTTATTTTAACATAGGAAGATTGTGTGATTGATAATAAGGATGGCTGATTATTTGAATATATTTTGGACGCATCATGGAATCCCCCCCCCCCCCGTTCCATTGGTGCCCCCGCGGTAAAGGGGAAGTTTTCCTAATAATAAATCAAATAAATCAATACGGAAGCAGAGCAATCCTGACACGTTTTACCAGACACTAAGTTCAGAACTTATTCAAAATACCAATTCAACGTTGAAAGAGAAAACCATTTGATAGTACCACAGAATATGAATGAAAAAACGCACGTTAATAATAAGCGCATATGATTCGAGCATCCAGAGAGAAACAATAAAAGGACAGTTAAAGTCCCCAAAAATATGAAATAATTTGAGATTTATTTTTGAAGGTAGACGACGGTTTTTACCACGTTGTAAATTGTCAAAAAATCACCGAATCTTATAAAAATATATAGTTTGTACGGTAAAATTGTTGTTAGCTTCGAAACTTTAGATTCGGTAGATCAACCAATTTATTTATTTATTTATTTATTTATTTATTTATTTATTTATTTATTTATTTATTTATTTATTTATTTATTTATTTATTTATTTATTTATTTATTTATTTATTTATTTATTTATTTATTTATTTATTTATTTATTTATTTATTTATTTATTTATTTATTTATTTATTTATTTATTTATTTATTTATTTATTTATTTAGGAACATATTTAATCAGGGTAAACCTATTCCGTCCCTGTTCTTACATAGGCCCCAAGAGAATGTACAAATACAGTAAAAAATGCAATAGAAAAACAATACACCATAAGGTAGAGTATGAGGAAGTAGTAACATATTAAAATGACCAGAAAAAAATCCGTACAATGAAAGGTCATAGGCTGAAGTAAATTTGAATCGAACGATATTCTGATGATTTGGCGAATCAGAAAAATTAATACGGTGGCGGTGAAAGCAAGAGGTCAATGATCAAAATTCAAGGATGTTTGAAACGTTTGTTTTTCACAAAACTTAATTTTCTTTGACCCACTACTAATTTTCGTAACTTTCAAGCGGTGAATATGTGTTTTCCGAGGACTATTTATCTGATCCTGCAGAATGTGATGTCTTATACTGTGTATGTGTTGGCATTGGTCACTCAGTCATTGGCGTTAAACCAAATGAAAAAAAAATAACACGACAACCGAGAACAAAAAACACGAATGAGACAGAGGGTATTGTGCCACACCTCACGAGGAGAGCCAAGTTGAGTGTCTCAGTTGCAGGAAAGTAGTTCCAACATAGATCAATTGCAAAGACACTCAACCTAAATGTCCTGGTCCGTTTTAAAATGCCTATGGTTATCGCTTGGTGAGGACACAGGACTCGTTTTTATCATTTGCCTACGTACCCTGATAAAACGCCCCTTGGACTCGGTGTTAGGTTCTGACTGTACAATAAGCCTCTTCATTTCCTTCCATCCCTCAGGAGAGTGAAATCGACGTGTCTTACAAAGGAAAATTCAAAATGCAGAAATAATAAGAGGAAATTCCCTGTATTTTAATAATTTACAGCTAAATAGTCCAAGCTGAAAATTAATGGGTATAACAAAGTAGTAAAAAGACACACACACAGACCCTTCCATATGCCTATAGAATTTAAAGTGTTTCGTGTCTTATTTGAACATGTTTGAGGGATAGTTTGAGGATGCTTCCACTTAGACATTTCTTCTATTTATTGTACCTCTGCTGAAAGCATAATTTTAATTATTAACATTCGGTCACAGTTCTGAATTCAATATTGTTCAAATAATATGGATCCAAAGTTTTGAGTAGCTCATTGTTAAGCATATATCATTATACGTATCAACAATTTTGTTTCCTTGTTGTACAGTGCAAACAAGTTGCTATCATGGTGCTATATTTGCATGTCTTGCATGTCGATAGGTGTCCGCAATACTCGGACACCTGTCACTACTGTGGGTGGGCGCCGCATACAAATTGACCAAAAGCATGGGATTTGTTAATGATCGCAGTAGCTACTTACATGTAGTAGGCGTGTCAAGTGGTGACGGACGTTGGTTAGGTAGCTGCGCAACCGCCTGGCTTTGATTTTAATTGGCAGGACGTTCATCGGTTGCGGTGAGTGTAGCCGTCCGGCTCCCTCATCTGAGGACTGACACGGGCGGTTCCACCTGCAATCGGCACAGGTAGGCTTCGATGTGGGTTTGCCTGCGCAACCCAACACTAACACCATAACCGATATGATGCCGGATACACAGATAATTTGTGATGGTCCTGAAAATAAACATTATGTAAACGTCATCAGGGTGGCAAGAAATTGCAAGTAAAATATTTCACTAATAGTTACAACAGTAGTGCTGTTAATACAATACTTTTACCTGAGGATCAGGCCGAAACATGCATTTAATTACATAGAGGTTTGGAGGGGGGCTCATACACACACACACACACACACACACACACACACACACACACGAGACACAAACCTATGTATGTATGTACATACGTATGTATGTATGTACGTATGTATGTATGTATGTATGTGCATGTATGTATGTATTTATCTGTGTATGTATGTATGTATGTATGTATGTATGTATGTATGTAAGAGTGTATGTATGTATGTATGTATGTATGCATGCATGCATGTATACCAACCATGATGTTGAAACGTAATCTGGCTGTTCATGCCGTTTGTGGAAACCTACAGGGTGTGTCACATTGAAAGCGGTATTCAAAGTCACCAGTAAGTTTCTGGTTTGCTACTCTTACCTAATCCCTGCATGTGTATATTAATAAAATATACCCACAAAGAAATACACAAAATAAGAGTTTGGAGGGGGGGTTCATAACCTGGAAAAGTTTTATACGGGGATTTCGTAATTTTTTTCCTTATGACACATACAAAACACTTTGTGAAAAAATCCTCACTTTGATGCCTGTAAGACCCTGTTCAGGGATGTCTGCACAGGAGCAGGCAGTTTTATTTTGGTCAAAGACAAGCGCGCTTTCAAAATGTACACTCTCCACTGGGCGTACGTGAAAGCGCCCGGATGTAAATTGTCGTCTGCCTTAAAGATTTCACTTCAATTTCTGCGTTACTAGACAACATTTTTACTGAGATTTGTATGCAAGACAATTCATGATGGCACGCCCTGGGTCAATACCTTCACTTGGCGCGCCCAAATGCGCCGAACTCGCGCCAAGGAAAGATATTGACTCAGTCGTGTTCTGATCAGGAAGGGGTAAAAAAGGAAAGAAATCACCAGATGATTAGAAAATATGATCAATGATTAATGTATCTTTGGTGTAAAGTCAAAATTGATTCATTGGGAATGCTTACTTGGGGGCACCTGAAGCTCCGGCCCCATCTGATACTTCAACACTAGAAGAGTTTTAACCCTATCACATCCAGGAACAACAAACATGTTTGGATTTTTATAAAACGTAAAACTTTTCATCATAACAGTTTTATAAACTTAAGATAATTCTTTGCCTACAATATTAGCAAATCCCTGAGGATGTTACCTAAAATCGTCTTCAATCTACCCTGTGACACCACTAACGTTAACATACCGTAAGTTTTATCTATTTTTTTGAGGTTGAAAAAAAACACGGTCGATCTGGTCAAATGTTTTTGCTTCGTCGTGCCCTATCCTGAGCCATTTGATATGCAAACCTTTCAATAAAAAAGCACGAGACCTTTTACTTAATGGTGGTTCGCAAAGAAGACGCCACTCACCCATTGCTAAATTGTGTTGTTACCGATTTTCAGTAGAGTGACTTCTGATGCTGTATCTGCAAATTTTTTTGACTTTTCTTTACGTTTCTTGCGCCCAGTTGTATGGATGACGGATAATTTTGCCGTTTGAAAGTTGTGCATTTGTAGTCCTTATATATTCCAAAGACGGACAATTGTGGATGACATTTTTAGACTGCTATAATAAAGGGATGGGTGCATGATTCCACGTTTTTGAATTTTTCAGTTTCGTGAAATAAGTCAGCATATACTTGCCCCAGCTAGGGTAGATAATAAGTTTTGCATGAACTGTTTGTCCAGCTGATTAGCTTGATAAGATAGGCGGGGAGTTTCCGACGCTAATCGTCTGGGTCCGTGTTGTCACTTTTTATTTTTGTCCGGTGGTCATCGTTACTGTTAATCAAACATATTTTCACTTTGGTGGTCAGCAATGCCAATGTGTATTGTATACAGACCCACTTCTAATATATATGACAGGCTTAAAATGTATATTTTACCTCATGTGTACATATGTAACTGCTTTTAAATTCTCATGTATAGTAAATGTAGATGTTACATGTGGCCTACAACTACCTATACAATCAGCTAGTTAAGTGTACTTTATACCGCAAATCGATGATAATAGATGTCCTGCTTATTGACTCTTTAGTTTCTGAAGAATATCGATGGTATTTGGTTTAAACATGTTTAATTCAAAAACAAATACAAATTGTCGCTTAACAGTTGGTTTATAGCGATTGGAAAAGAGGCCTTGGCCCTGTAGAAATTCCTCTGGCGGAAAAAGAACGAAAAACAGAGGACGATACGGGACGCAAGGAAACATACTGAAGATAACGGGCACAGGGACGAGACAGGCAGAGTGGCATTACATAATACCAGTGATCTTGGATGGTCGCTTGATACAAACTGCAACTGTGGTACTGATTGAAGGGTTAAGCATTTGCATACAAAATATCAAAGAGCTGTCCGGTCTGCCGAACGCGTGACATTACTATTCTATCTGCCAGCCTGTGTCTCAGAACTATATATTATAGATTTATTTCTTTTAAGAGGATGAAGACAGTAGCCAATTGCTAATACAAATCTCTTTCCTCAGAACTATCTTGCAATACCCTTTCTGTAAGGCAATAACACGTTCTTACCTGTAAAGCTTCGGTGTAACAATATCTCTTGAACAGACAGTTAATGACATTTTGCCCATAGAGATAATAGCATTTATATGTGATGGTGATGATGATGATGATGATGATGATGATGATGATGATGATGATGATGATGATGATGATGATGATGATGATGATGATGATGATGATGATGATGATGATGATGATGGTATCAATTGAGTATTTCAAAGAGTGGTTAGGCATTTTGATACCCAGTAAATTATACTTGTATGTACAGCCATAGTGTACAACAGTGGAAGAAGGGGTGGCAAGAGTACATTTAGATTTTACATAAATTGTCTATTCTTCATGTGGGTTTACATGCATCGCCAGTTCTGCAAATTTATGTTTATAACTTGTCTTGGAGCTTATGTGGATTCTTGTTTTATGTTAATACCTACATTCAATTTTCTTCATGGAGTTTCACATTAAACCTATAAATGATGTCTGCTCATTCGTTAATCAATTTGGCATGCCATTTTTGTGGCTTTGAATGCCTCCGATATTATACGCGAATCATTACATCTGATCGCTATCTCCTAAAGACAGTAAAAAGTTAACATGCCACTTTAGAACCGTAAATTGCATTTCAACCAATTTTAAACTTGAATATGGCAATATGAAATCATGCGTTGTGAAAACATTGTAATTGAATATGCCACTTTGAAATCATGACTAGTGAAAAGAGTAAACATTGAATCTGCTACTTGTATCTGTGCGCGTGCGTGTGTTAGAGATGCCAACTGTTCCTCATCATCACGGATAATTCCTGGAATTCACTGATAAATGATATACAACAACATGGAGGCAGGATGACCATAACTAAATATTGAAAACCCCGCTAATCGAAATCAATCACACTTATTGGCGACATCTTTTCACGAGGTACAAGAAACCAAATATCGTTCAAAAAATTATAAATAACTGTTGTCATTTATGATTATTCGTAACTTAAAGCTGTCGTTTCGAGCCATAGTTATCTGCCTGAATCACTGACCTGCTGCAACTTGAATGAAATGTCTTCTTACCAGGTACTTTTTCCCAGTGTAAGACACATTACATTTTTCCTTTACACGTTTTTCCTGTCTTCAATTGACGCTCATGCGAACCCCGGTCCCACCTTGAACTCAAACAACCCCCTGAAGTTCTTTCATTCAAACGTTCGCAGCATACGAAGTACCGGTAAAGTTGACGAGATTCATCTCCTGGCCCAATCAGGTTACTTTAATATTATTGCATTATCTCAAACCTGGCTAGATGAATATTTCCCCGATCAGCTCCTTGTCATCGACGACTTCCAACCTCCGTATCGTACAGACCGCACAACGGGAAGAGGCGGCGGGGTTCTGACATTTATTCACTCTTCTCTACCGTGCGTAAGACGCTCAGATCTTGAAAGCATTGATTGCGAATGCGTCTGGGTTGCAATATCGACCCAGCGCAGGAAGGAATTATTTGGAAGCTATTATCGTCCACCTGGCCAGTCCGCTGAAATCCGCGACGCATTTCTCAGGTCTTTAGCATCTTCCGTCTCCTCTGCCATTTAATGCAACCCTCACATCTTAATAGTAACTGGCGATTTCTACGACAGGTGCTCTGATTAGGACTCCAAACATGAGGACAGCGATTTAGGTTTATCTCTGGTCAACCTTGTGCATCAGTACAACCTCTTTCAACTTACCGATGAAACCACCAGGATAAGTGAATACTCGAATAATTTATTAGACCTTATCATTACTGATTCTCCATGTCTTGTTCTGGACTCTGGAACCCTTGCCCCAATCTCAAATTCTGACCACTGTGTAATCTTTTGTTCTGTCTCCCTTTCCCTTCATAAGGACAAGCCTTTCAAAAGATCAGTATGGGACTTCGAAAAAGCCAATTTTTGTAACCTCAATGCTGCCCTTTCTACGGCCCCTTGGAACATTGCTCATGATGTGTTTGATTATATTGACGATGCCGTATCATACTGGTCTAATCTCTTTCCATCTACCCCCAAAGGACTTTATTCCCTATAAGGAAGCTACCATTCGCCCTTAGGACAAACCTTGGATAACTGCAGACATTAAAAAACATGTTCGACGTCGTAATCGTGCATGGAAAGGCTTCAAGAGAGCATCCAACCAACCCCGCCCCCAGATTCACGACCTTCACCTTATGATTGACAGGTTATCCCAATTCTACAAAAAATATCGTAACAAAGTTGTAAAACCATAATAAGGAAATATGTCTTCTCTTACTTTTCTAATCTGCACCTTCGACTTGATGAAAAAGACATAAATCCCAAAAAATGGTGGAGCTTGTCCAAGTCTCTGCTGGGATGCAAAATTCACCAAGATATACCCCCAATCATTGACGATAACAAGATCGTATCATGTATCACGGAAAAATGTAAAATTTTTAACTCACTTTGCCGGCCAGTGTAAAACACATCCTGATGTTGATGCCCCACCCCTGCCGGATTTCACGTTCCGAACTGAAGCACGCTTACACAATATTACCATTAATGAAGGCAGTGTTAAAAAAAGTTCTGTCTTCCCTGAGACTATTATCTGCATCAGGCCCAGATAATATAGGTAATATCCTACTTAAGAACACAGCTGATTCGATCTGTAAACCACTTACAAAAAATTTTCAACTTTCTGTTAGTCTTTCCCTTTTTCCCGATGTTTGGGAGAGATCCAACATATGTCCTGTCTTCAAAAAGGCCAACAGACAGATTAAAAACAACTATCGTCCTATTTCATTGCTCTGTAATGTTTCAAAAGTGTTTGAACGACTGCTCTTTAATGCACTTTATGAATACTTGACACAAAATAACCTACTCACTTCCAAAAATTCTGGCTTTAAGGCCAATGACTTCACTGTTAATCAGCTGGTGTACATCCTTCACAATATCTACAACGGTCTAGCACAGTCCAAAGAAGCCAGAATGGTGTTTTTAGATGTATCCAAGGCATTTGATAAGGTTTGGCTTCCTGGCCTCCTTTTTAAACTTCGACAGCTCGGCATCTCTGATAATCTTGTAGCCTGGATTGATAATTATCTCTCAAACCGATTCCAACGAGTAATTATTGATGACAAATCTTCATCATGGCTACGTATCGAAGCTGGTGTGCCCCTGGGTTCCATTTTGGGCCCACTTCTCTTTCTGGTCTATATTAATGACTCAGTTGACAATATTACATGTAATGTCCGACTTTTTGCTGATGACACCAGTATACTTGAAGTTGTCAATAACCCCACCGAAGCTTCTAATCACTTGAAAGTTAATCTCTCCATTATACATAACTGGGGAAAGATGTGGCGTGTTATCTTTAACGCTTTAAAGTCTCTTTCTGTGATATTTTCAACGAAACTTGTTAAACCACACCATTCACCCGTTCGTCTCGGAGACTCTGAAATACCTGAGGCAAACTCACACACGCATCTTGGTATTACTCTCAGTAGAAATTTATCCTGGCATGCTCACATTACTCGCATTACCACCAAAGCTAGCCAGCGAATTGCCCTTCTGCGTAGATTTAAATATAAACTTTCCCGCAAAGCTCTGATCAAACTCTATTTAACTATGATTCGACCAATTCTTGAATATGGGTGTGTGCTCTTTGACAACTGTGGTCACGGCCTTTCTGATCTCATTGAATCCATACAGTTTGAAGCTGCTAAAATATGCACAGGTGCATTAAGACACACATCACATGCCAATCTCCTACGTGAACTTGGTTGGACAACACTCGCCAGCAGAAGGAAGTACTTTAAGTTACTTCTCCTTTACAAAATGTGTCACAACTGAACACCCTCCTATCTCTCTCAACTAATTCCTCCAGCTATCAATGCTCGAAACCTTCGCCACGCTAGCTGCAAACGTCCCATTAATTGCAAAACTAATCGCTTAGACAAATCCTTCCTTCCTGACACTATTAAGCCGTGGAACAATCTTTCTTCTGACATGAGAGACTCAATTTCCCTCCAAATATTTAAATCAAAACTGAAAACAACTCTACTAGCAATGTTCCTGTTCACTATACCCAAGGACACAGATTTGCCAACATTTGTCATACCCAGCTTTGTCTTGGATTCTCGAGACTTAAATTTGATCTCTTTAAAGTCAACATCATCCCACATCCTACATGTTCTTGCTCCTACCCCACTGAAGATTTGCAACATTTTCTGTTCTTTTGTCCAAAGTATTCAACTTACAGAACTAAATTTCTCAACTCCGTCATCCCCAGTATTGCTCCCGGCGTCCACCCGAATCTGATTATACACATAGCGAGTGACAGACTAGCTCATATTCTTCTCTTTGGTGGCGACGGATTGTCCATTCCCCACAACATACAAATTTCTGATGCTGTCCACAGGTACATCGTAGACACAAGACGCTTCATATTTTAGCTCTGTTATGCACAAGCAGTCATGTCAATTGAGTTAGTCGCTGACTCGCACAAATTTATTTCTCAAGTGTCCTATATGAATTATTTTTTCTTTTTTTTTACCGCTGGTCTGTATTATTGTGAACAATATATATATATATATATATATATATATATATATATATATATATATATATATATATATATATATATATATATATATATATATATATATATATATATACATATATATGTATGTGTGTGTGCGTGTGTGCATTCTACCTGTAGTGAACTATCTTTCTTTGCTTTGCATATTGGTGACTTTTTTATTTTGATTCCTGTATGCAGGGTACAAATCTGAAACATGTGTGCAGCTTCTTTGTTAATTTGGTAACTTTGTTCATGTTTTGTCCTGTGTGTTTTGTAATATACTTCTTGTGTGTCACTTCATGTTCTGAAGAACCCCCCGATTAGTGAAATCTCGATGTACTATAGGGCGATCAATTTGAAATAAATATGTTTAAACTAAAACTACTTGAATATGGATTTCTTATCATTTAGGTGCAACCTTCGTTGTGATAGGCTAAAAAAACGAGTTAATCACTGTGCTGAGCGGGATAACTTTCATTTTCCGTGCTCTGAATGTCTTCAACATCTTGTACAATTTCCATGGTTGACCTATGTGGGAATATTCCTGGGTGGTAAATTATCAGGCTAAACGATTTAGCATATTGCAACTGGTCATAAAGATAACTCTTCAAAAATATTTAAATGCATTTCACAAACTCCTACATAAAACACACGTCCCCTGAAATGATATTTTGTGCTCGCTGGTCGTCTGTATCAGCAGCTTCTGGAACATCTCACAACAACGTTAGTGTTGCATTCTTATTATGAATTCATGGAAACGATTCAAGATGTTCTCTAAGATACCTATTACCTCTTTCCCTGCCAACTGCGACTTAAGTACTTAAAGTAAACTGCTGTGAAGTACAATAAGGGTGCTACATTCGTGTTCCTTGTAAACAACGCTGTCATTCAAGTACCAACATGCCTGTAGTTACACAGAATGTGGTAGTCCAGGTCAACAGCGCGCCGAGAAAAGCTGTTGACTCAGTCGCAATGTGGCATTGAAAGAGTTGAGATTTTTTTTGGGGGGGACCTCTTAAGATCTTTTGGTCACATAGTTTGTAGGCCTGTTTACATATTCTCAAAACTTTTTGTGGTCATCTTGATTATCCTGCGGAGTAATGTTCAGGCTTATCTGATATAACGGCCTAAAATAAAATTTAGACTAAATATTTGGCCTGCCCCCGGTCTTCTTCAAGAGGCAAATCAAAGTTATTCGCCTTTGTGTCCACCTTTTACAATTATGTTTCCTGTGGTACCTTACAACAATGATAAGTCTATTTTATTGGGCTCTACATTTTGAGCTTGTCCTATCATGGTATTCCGTAGTTATGAATACAGAGTTGGGCGGGGGGGGAGAGAGTTTGGAAGAAATTTTAGCGTTCAAAATAATTTCCCCTGTAGGCCTGTCGAAGAATTTCCAAAAGTGTAAATTTATAATGATAATGTTTGACTAAGCTCAAGTGTACTGCCAAACTTTGACAGCAAGGTACCATTTTTGGAGGATTATTTTTATGTGGACCCATCTCTGATGTGCGTACACTGAGTTTACGTTTGTGTGGGTAAAAAATGTACCGGTAAGTCTACAATGTAGAACATACGTGCATGTTAATATATAATATGGTGCACATGTAAGGCTATAATACAGTACACATGCACATGTGAAGATGTTATAGGTACAAGTACACATGCACATGTGAAGATGTTACAGGTACAAGTATACCGTTAAGGCTATAATATGATACACATGTGCATGTAAAGCTCTAATATGGTACGGCGATACCAGAAAGGCTTTTTTATAATAGACTTGTACATATAAAGCAAAAATAAATGTCTTCAAATGGAATGTTCAGCGTTGTCTTTGGGTGTGTTTCTAACAGAGGTATGTCATTTAGTGAAATATATACTTTACTCAGTAATACTGGCGTAAGATATGTCCGGACGTGTGCTGAGTCAACACATAATTACGGAATTAAAATTATTGATAATTTGACCATGTAAATCAGTTTGTTCTTTTGTACGGCTGATTCAGGGGTTTTATAATTTCTCATCATGCTATGGATTTTGTGCGTAAGTTTGTTCTCGTAATCTTGGGCAAATTAAGGATTTATATGACATCCTCTTATGACTGGTTCGCTTGTCTCTCTGCATGCTTTTACATTGTTATTAATACCTTCTCTATTTACCGTAAAACCGCCTTTTAACAAAGCAGTAACAAGATACGGTACTGAATCAATTGGACAGTTCGAAATATGGACTTCTTTTGAGATGGGGGGGCATGGTCTTGTATAATTGCACAAACAGAAAAAGGCTTCAAAGAGTAGAGTTGCCATTCTTCCATAAATTTATTGAAGTTTTGATGCAGGTTGTGTCCTGTCATTGTTGCCTTAAACCAGTTGCTAGAATGAAGTCATGAAAATGAAAGTAAAACTAACCAATGTGAAATCTGCTGTCTTGTGAGCCAATTATCATTATAATGCGGCTATGGTGACCGCATTTGGGAAACGTCAATTACGTCACACTGAACAGGTGCAAGGGGGGGGGAGGGTGTTACTTTTCCAAACATTTGGAAGGGATGGGCAGCTCAACCTTTTGAAACCCCACCCTTCTTTTGGCCACTTTTTACCAAAATTATATTTCCGTAAGGAAATTTGAACTAAAATGGTTGAAAATATGGGCAAAACTTGGCGTAAGAAGTGCTCCGTGAAGAAGATTGTGATCTTGATTGGGAACATTTTTCCAAATTTTTGTGCCATTAAAGGAAAAAAGAAATACCCGCATGCAGTAGATTCTATGTCAAGTGCTGAATCGGGGTCTCTCAGGGAGATTTTGTTGCAAATAAAAAATAAAAATAAAAAGGTCTTCAGAGCGGCACGTACTTATTCTGGTCACTGTTGGAAATGCCCGCCCTCGCCGTTCAACTACATGTCCATCTATTTGAAAGCAATCCTATGGACATCCCATCGTGCTGCATCTCTCACTTGTTTATATGCACTCAGGCTGAACTTACAGAAGGTCACGCATCAGCAGGGGGAGCACGGCCAACAGATAAGTGCGTGGGAGCGTTCTGTTGACAGACAAACCAGGCAGATGATAGAGCATATTAAGTGTGTCAAGCGCACATTCCACAGTTGATGACTCTGCTCTTTAGATCGCCATTTTATTGACAGAAATAGCACAATAAGTGTTGTCGGTGTTGTACCCATCTGTTTTCGTTTCCATTACCTTGTGATAAAAGCCAATCACTGGAGACTTTATACGTTTCGCTCAAGTTTCCTTTTAGATGGAGGCAACATATGAATGCTCAAGAAAAGAAATATTACTGACAAGAGATCAAGTGATAGAAACTATCAAAATTAACGGTCAAATAGTAATGAAGAAAATACAAGGAAATGTTTTCAAGTGATAGTAAACGAAATTATGGGAAATGATTTAATCATGATAAAGTATAAGATGAACAAGATTCAACTTATGATGAAGAAAAACTGTTTTAAAAAGTCGCCAATTAAAAATTCAAAGATAAGACTGAGCTGCGTGGTCCTCCTTTATTACAAACACTTCGTGATATACTACTGAACTACGTGAACATCCTATACGGTACTCATTTTGCGATGTGCTTCTGGGGTAGGTGGTCCTCCTATATTATAAATATTTCACGGTATACTCCTGGGCTACCTGGTCCTCCTATATTATAAATAGTTCCCAGTGTATCCCTTGCTACATTGCCTTCCTCTATCATAAATACTTCGCGGTGAACTACTGGGCTACGTGGTTCTCCTGTATTGCAATACTTCGCGGTGTACAGCTGGGTTGTGTGGACCTCTGGTATTGTAAATATTTTTTGGTTTACCACTGGGTTAAGTGGTCTTCCTGTATTATAAATACTTTGCGGTGTACCAAATTTGTGTCACACAAGCTTTTTCTTTTTGTTATTTACCACAGCAAAAAACATAACTTACATACGTTTACCTATTTTATCGATATAATTCAACTTGTGATGATGTTCACAAAGGCCGAAAGACCATGGAGATACTGACCAATAGATGCCAAAAACAAAGAAAGAAAGAAAGAAAGAAAGAAAGAAAGAAAGAAAGAAAGAAAGAAAGAAAGAAAGAAAGAAAGAAAGAAAGAAATGATTTAATTTATCTTTCAAATAAAATGTATCACACGTTTTACGATTATGTTTGGGTATTCAACAAGTTTTTGTAGGGTTGAGGAAAAATAGGAAAATATCCCCATATTTAGAAAAATATTTATCTATTCCATAGATAATCCCATTTCCCCTCTTTTTGGTCACACGATTATACCATCACGCATTTTCATTTTTCGACCTAAAATAAATAGCATCATTTGCTTATAGCTAATAGTCGCCAACGGCACTGTTGGTGTGAAGTATTTATCACTAGTGCACTGTCAATCGAGGTTTCCGTATCACTGTCGCTGTTAAGTGTTTATCACTCTGAAACATGTAGTAGTAGTAGTAGTAGTAGTAGTAGTAGTAGTAGTAGTAGTAGCAGTGGTAGTAATCTTTCATTTCAGTCTCATCTTCACGTATTAAAAACCTAATAAAAGCACATACCAAAGACAAAAACTGGCAGCTAGTCTATACGGAGTTAAAAGAGACTATTACGTAAAGTAAACACCAGTCTGACATCGGTGGGTAAATATCGTACTTGATATATAAACGTCACAGTCAATGTATACTCTATACCGTGGTTTCAATGTCACTGTAACTTTTAAACTATCAGTGTGACTATGGATCGTCTTTTCGACGTTCCATGCTGTGACCCATGATTTCCATATCACTGTCCTTATCTGTGAAGTATTTATCACTCTCAACCATGGTTTCTATATCACTGTCACAGTGAAGTATTTATCACTGTGACCCATGGTTTCCATATCACTGTCGCTGTGAAATATTTATCACTAAACCATGGTTTGTATATCGCTTCAAAATGAAATTCATAAATATTTTAATGGCAAAATATTCAAACTGATAACCAAAGATGACGTATGAGGCGAAATGCTTTTGCACGAGAAGAATTGCAGCATTTATTCTGTCAACCATGGTTCATTAAGAAACGACCAGTTATTTCAAAGTGGGGTCGTGCCAACATGGCTCAGAGACAATAATAAGTCTTAAACTTCCCCTGATCGAGAATCAGTTTATATTCTGACCAAGGTTTGTCAAATAGATGATATACTTTAAGACTACACTATAACAGCTTACCATGACACCATGGTTCATCCAGCCTATCATAACCATAACATAACGTAACATTGGCCTGATGATTAATTGTAAATTAATAGTCAGATGACTGCGCATCCGCACACACTCTTGTATACCAGATAAGACTTCAATGAGCCCACTCCAGCCTTCTCAGTCTACACTGGGAATGATGCTTAATCAATAGTAAAGTTTCTAAGCACAAGATTAGCAAACAACTTAAGCATAAGGTAGTCCTGACCTAATGAAACACTCTCCACATGTATCCTTACACGTTTCCTTTGTATTTGTTGACATAAACAAGATTCTTATCTTACTCGAGTGCATTGACGTTTTGTGATCAAGTGATGGATTTGTGATGCGACATTATACTTCACATTTCATTACGCTTCTTTTTCCTCATTGTTACTTTATTTTATTTCAGTAGTAGTAGTACTAGTAGTAGTGGTAGTGGTAGTGGTAGTAGTAGTAGTAGTAGTAGTAGTAGTAGTAGTAGTAGTAGTAGTAGTAGTAGTAGTAGTAGTAGTAGTAGTAGTAGTAGTAGTAGTAGTAGTAGTAGTAGTAGTAGTAAGTACTCAGTAGTAGTGGTCGGCCTATGTTGGTGGTGTTTGTTTTCCCGTGTTTTTACACAGCCAGTGAATATAACTGTGAACTGATATCTGGGTGTAAAGACAGGCGGTAAGGGTATGTAAAGTAATCCGACTGAAACCTAACAAATGAACCCTTTCAAACATCATAGTTTTTATAAGCTTCTCAAACATTTTACTCACTCTTGTCAGATTTAACCCCTTATAAGTGCACACTATCTGTAAACTTTAATTCTTTCAGTGCCAACTGCGACTTAAGTCGGAACTACTTAAAACGAATTCTTCTAAAATATTATAAGGGTGCCATAAATAAATTGATGTTCCTTGTAAAAAGACCGTTCATTCAAGTGCCAGCATGACTGAAGTTACAAAGAATGTAATGCTCTAGTCAACACTTTTGCTCGGCGTACTGTGGCCGCATTACTCAAAGTATGGCACTGAAAGAAAAGCTTTGCAATTGTATAGCAGGGACAGAACACTGAAGACAGTGTTGCCAACCTGTCAAACTGAAAATCTGGCGGATGAAGAGTAAAATTCAGGGAGATTTATATGTTTTAAGGAAATAAGAAATAAATTGATTATATTCAGGGAGGTGGTTAAAATTTTCAAAAAATGTTATTTTTTCAAGAATGTTCAGCCTGAAATTCAGAGAGCCTCCCAGGTAATCAGGAAGGGTCGGCAACACTATGAATATTGAGAATTCAGTTGTCAGAAAGTACTTCAATTCGTTGACGATGGTATGAGAGCGAGTATAATGTGTTACTTTCAGTGGTGCAACGATTCTCTGGATGCTGAACATCTCAAATTCACTGTATTCTTGTGTTTTTCAGCCACCTTGGTCCACGGGCATTGGCCAGAGTATGTTATGAGAGAAAAATTATCAATGCAAATAACTAAGGACAAAACAGGCGATTTAATAGACACAGGAAACTTAAGACCTATTGCACTGACAATAATTCTTTCGAACATGTTTGAGCACTGTCTGTTAATTTAGTGTGAGAAGAAGTTATCAACATGTGACAATCAGTTTGACTTTATGAGTGGCCATTCAACTGATTCTTGCCTGTTTGCACTAAAACAAACTATACAGTACTATACAAGCGTCAGTAGTCCTGTCTTTGTGTCTTATCTGGATGCATCGACTGTGTTCGATACAGTGAACCATTGGACTCTTTTAAAGTTCGGATTGACAAAGGTGTGCTGAACCTTATTGTACGCGTCTAATTCATGCGCTTTTGGGAAGGGCGGTGCCCTTCGCCTGAGGCTGGTATGATCGACCGACTTTCTGCTCACAGTGGGGTTCAGCAACATCCCAGTGGTTTAGGACGACAAATGGTGTTCCTCAGGGTGAAGCACTTTCCCTACAAAGGTTTCAATTCACATATGGATGGTCTCAGCGCTCGTTTGGAGAGAAACCAAGCCGGGTGCAACCTGAATGGTGTGTGGATTAATCACCTCATACACGCCGATGACACAACAGTAAGTCTTTGGAAGTCCTTCTGCCACTGGTCTATAAAAACTTATTGGTGTTTGTGTTGCATATGCCAAGTACTTTGACATTTTGTTGAGAGGTATTTCTAACAAGAAAAACGACCTTTCGGTCCTGGATATGACTGTCCCTAATATACAGGTGTCCGTATTATAAAGGTGCCCACGAGGACAGGTTTTACTGTATATAAATGATATAGTTGATGTTATTTACACCAATGTTTGCTTATTTGCTGATGACACAGTACTCTACGTCTCAGTTGAGGACCCTGTATCAGCCTTCAATGAAATCAACGAAGATTTGCAATATGTTGCTGGCTTTAATGTACAAGATTATCGATAAGATTACTACAATGTATCTATATAATTTGCTTTCGGAAACAGTGTAACGTAGAACATGATACAACATCCGCATGGATTCTAAATTCATTCCATTTCGAACCCGTAAGGATTTGTTCAGTAACTCTTTTTTTTTCGTCAACCATAAAGCTGTGGAACAATTTACCGATTGAAGTTAAAAGAAGTGAGTCTGTACACGAATTTAAATTTAAACTTAATAAGGACACACCAAAACGCAAAGATCTATATTATGTTGGAAACAGGAATTCGTTACATTATACACTGAAACATCATGTCTGTTAGACAGTTAAAACCTTGTTACACGGACCAGTGAACTACAAAATGTCCAGCAAACTCGAAGGTTTCCATGCTGTTATCAGAAACATACAAGAAACAAAACGATGTCCATACAGTGGCTAGTGTTATTTTTATTTTTCCATGGTGGGAACCACGAAACCCCAAAGTGACTTTACTACTGTTCTTGTAAAATGTGATGTGAATCTTTTAGATGTCTGCTTTGTTCATGTTTTGTCACGTGACACGTCCAGCCCCTTTCCTTTTTTTTCACGAGAGGAGTTCAAATAGGCATTGCCTGCTTCCCAATAGTTTTTCCTTTCAAGAAATAAAACAAGTGTAAGCTAACACGTAAGTGTGCAGATCATGATCGTCCCAGTGGCTTGCTTAAGCCTGCAGAGGCAGAGTTTTGATATTTCTTTCTTCTTTTTGTAGCCTGTGCAATCAGATGTGCTCTTCAAAGGTACTCGCGTATCTTACCAAGTCTTGCCTTTGTCGTTTTCTTCTTTTTTCCCATGTGATAAAGGAACAAAGCGAGCAGCAGATTGAATTACACTTATATATATATATATATATATATATATATATATATATATATATATATATATATATATATATATATATGTATATATATATATGAAATGAGAATTTAAATTCAAAACATTGTGGGCAATATTCATTTGATTATCACTGAACAAAATTTGGAACATTTTAATCTTTTATTAAACGTCAAGGCCCTAGACCAAATTTTATTTTGCTGTTTAAAACTGGAACAATAAGCTTTTACTATTTAAGTACAGAAGTTTAGAAATAAGTACTCTTAATATAGCTATTGTTGTATTGTATACATATTTATTTGATGGCCAAATAGTTACAAAGGAACTCCAGTTTATGCATTGACACACATAGTATGTACACGACAAATAGCACATTACAAGGAGTCTGTTTGCTATTTTTTAACAGTATAATACCAGGCAATAGTTAAGGAAACAATATCAATAAGTAAAACGTCTCGACTCTATGATAAATGCATACACTGCAGAAAAAAATTTCAACATTCTGTTCATTTAAAAGATGCGTACTGCCACTAAGCATTATTTCCAAAAGTCTGTCTCTAACGAGATCAATCAACAAGTTTGGATTTACACCTGGGGCAAGCTCGTTCACAACAGCATTCAAGAGTTTACGCCTTTGAGGGTTGTACAGAGGACAATGAAAAAAGAAATGAAACGTATCCTCGATTGGGTGGCTACAGGAACAGGCTGCTGATGGCACAATATTTACGTTAAAAAGATGTGAGTTTAATTTAGACTGACCCAGGCAGAGTTGGGTCTGAACAATACTTACAAAGTGGTCCCCATGAGAAAAATATGAAGAAATTACTTGCTGGAAAAAATAATTTTTTTTTTTTTTTTAAATTTCAGTTTGAAGTTCGAGTGAATGTGATTCTCTTACAGCAGGCGGGAGAGCATTCCCAAGTCTGATAGATGATGGGAGTGAAGATGTGTAGAAGCGGTCAGTTCTACATTTTATTTGTTGGAGTTCAGCGGGATTTCTTGATGGACGATGAGCTTGTACAAGAACACAATTAGGTATAATTGCCATCGTCAATCTCACAAATAATAAACAGAACACACAGA
>OZ026616.1:47697385-47724385 GCA_964020975.1 Hermodice carunculata | reverse complement strand
CGCTACCATAATTAATGAAACATATTGCAGTTTAAATTAGCTGGATACAACGGGACTTCCCACGTTTATACCAGAAGGTACTGCCACCTTGTGTCAGCTGAGAAAACCACAGGAAAATATCACTCTCCCCCCCCCGCCCCCCGCCCCCCCCCCAAAAAAAAAGAGAGGTCAGGCAGGTTTCAAAGTACATGTACATGTTGATCCTTCCGAACGACAAGCCATCAAAAACCAAAGTGGCATAATTTTAAGTAACCGGAACAGGTGGGTGCCTGGACGCTAACTCAGGATGTGGCGGTGGAAGCAGGATTTCTCCTCGCATGATCAGGAATACACGGGATGCGCTGAAGGGGGGGGGGGGGGGCGAGTGGCGGCGGGGAGCAAGGGAGGTGAGATTGAAAGCATCTTCTGCCATCAAGGGGGTCTGAGGTAGCGGCCCGGCAGGGTCCAGGGGCGGAGCCTCCGGAACCTCACGGGTCTTGTGCATTTGTGGGGGACCTAAATCCGTGCTTTCTGGCACCAGAATTGTACTCATTGCGAGTGTAAATTCTTTGCATAATAATTTAGTCAATGAAACAAGTTTCTTTGACATAAGTATCTGTCACCAAAACTATCTGCTATCAGATGTCACCTGTTGTGTCTGGTCTTAAATTTATTGTGTGTGTGTGTGTGTGTGTGTGTGTGTGTGTGTGTGTGTGTGTGTGTGTGTGTGTGTGTGTGTGTGTGTTTTCTTTTTTTTTCTTTTTAATTCACGCGCTTTTGGGAGGGGCGAGACCCACGCCTGAGGCAGGTGACGGTGAGATCCAGCTAACCTAGATACCCCTTCGGATATAGACTTGCACAAGTCCCTGGTGCATGTCTCTATTTTCCCATTCCGCGGTCCCACCCAGAAGTGCGATACATTTACCCCTCCACAAAGTTAACTGAATATTATTATGCCAACTACACCGTGTTATTAAGTAGGTCCTACTGTTATTTTTTTTTTTGACTGGTCGACAATGCCGCCGTGTCGGTTTCAACAGTAGCAGCTATCGAGTCCTAGTCAGTTCTAATCCCATTATCATTGCGATAAGACTGAGTGGAAAGTGATCTTCGATGAATGCATGGCTAGTCACTGTCCAGTCAAACGAGACAAAGCTGACCGTCTCCCTCCGGCTGCCGACACCAGGGACGCCGTCCGCCTCACGCGGTGCACTGCAATTAATCCTTCATTACACAGTAGCTCAACTAACAGCTTCTGAAGAGGGGTGCGTTATGACTGCTCGCTTGTCTGTGTGATAAGAAACACAATGCAGACCATCCGGCGCTAATAATCTGGAGTCAGTGTTATCTGGTTATGTACACGTCCACGCCAGTTAGTTAGGTAACTTGAAGGGCCTACCTGTATTGTAACAGAATAAGGCTACCACGTGTGTTTACTTAAAATTTTATTTTGCAATGAATTTGATTTTAAATAAAATACGGAAGACAGTCCAGTGTCACTTGAGCAAGTCTATTGTCTTCACCACATAGGAACATACTTTTAGTGAACCTACGACCAACCATATTACCTCCATAACACAAACTCCTTACTTGTCTCGATACAGCATTGTTATCAGAGCCTGAGTTGGACAATGCCATCCCATTATCATTGCATAAGGCTGAGTGGAATATATATGTATATATATATATATATATATATATATATATATATATATATATATATATATATATATATATATATATATATATATATATATATATATATATATATATATATATATATGGTCATAACGTTCAGTCCCTCAATATCTGTTAATAATGTCTAACATTATACCTTGTTGCTATTATTAAAATGGGATTGGTGTTTAAAGCTTGCAATTTGTCAATGTTTTAGTTTTAAGTTTAAATGTATTTGTTTAATCTGGATAGCCCTGTAGTACATCAAGATAATCAATACATGGGTTGTCCAGAACATGGAGACACGAAGTAAGTATGTATAAGACACACAGAACAAAACAATATTTACCAATGTATAATATCAGCGAGAGCTCCGTACAAATATCAACATTTGGTTACATGTAAGATACAATTTAAGCCAGTATGAAGATGAGTTCAATATTTGCCCAATGATGAAAAAACGTATGATACAAATAAATTTTCATTGTCCAAACCAAAGATCATCACAGTACTGAAACAATTAGTCGTTAAAGCGCCTGGTTTCAATGATGTACAGCTCAAGTGCATCACAGATCTAAAAATTTAGGCAGCTAGAAAGCTCGTTACTGCCACGGAGAAATATTTCAAATAGCCTTTCATTGGCAATATGGATTATAAGATGGGGACTAACCTCCGGAGGAATTAGAGGAATAACAGTATTAAGTAATTTGTTTCTCTGAACGATGTAGTTGGGACAGAGGAGAAGAAAGTGCTTAACATCTTCAGTGGGATAAGAACATACACAGGATGGGTCAGGGAAGATGTTAACTTTGCGGAGGTCAAAGTTTAGTCTGGAGAATCCTAGGCGTAATTGCGTGTGACATATATTAGCAAATCTGTCACCATGGAGGTAGATCTCATAGGCCAGCGGCAAATGCTTCAAAAGTGCCCTAAAAATAGGTGCAACCCCAACCAAAGGTATAACAAAACACAACCTATATCAAAATGTGCGCACATGTCTCCTCTTTACAGAAAAATAGGTTGTGGAGTCTGAAAAGCGTTTCTTGGTATGTTTACACGCCCGTTTCTATGGCAACCTCTATTTTTTGTGGAAAATGACTACTTTTCACTAATTTTTTAATATCTGCCTTAATTTTGCAGATAAGCACTCCAAATTTCATCAGAAGGTAGCACTAACCTTACTCTTTCAACAGGCGTGAAGGTTTTAAAACATTATTTGATTAACATCATTATTATTCTAATTATATGCAAAATTTTGTTATCTATTTGGCAATATAAATACCTCTATTTGTTGATGTTGTTTGCTGCAGTTGCCAAATTACCAAAAATGGGGGTAAATGTTAAGTGATGAAGGTAATATATTTCCAGGGATATACTGATACCAAATTTACTGGAGTATATGAAGTGGACACCATGACATGTATGCAAATTAGGCTTCAAATGTTGGGGTTTTTGAAGCCATTCCAGAGATGTATATATAGCACACATTATGTGCTGTACCAATGCAAAAAGTTACATGTACATTACCTTGAAAAGTGCTTCAAAGCATATAGAACATACAATCCCAATCGTCTTATCAACATTTTTCGTTCACAGCTTTACTGAAATTGTATGGGTCCTCCACGGGGGGGGGGGGGGCATTATGTTTACGGGTTGTCTGGTCTGGCTAGCTTGTGCAAAAGTGCTTTCTCCAGAACGCATTGTTGGAATTTGAACCAATTTAGCATATATATTACCGAAAAAAAATATGAAGTGAAGACAATTTAGAAACCCTATCATTAGATTTATGCAAATGATGTCATCTTGAAATTAGGATTTTATAATTTATGTGTTGTGTTGTAGAGGCACCAGAAAGCACAAATCTTGGCACATTTCTTTAACTTCCAGAGTCCATGTCGGAATCTACCTCTGCTATGTGATTGTCTCATTATCAGTGTTATTGAGAATGACTGTACATATTGTCAAAATGTGTTGCATGATTGATAATATACACATGGTGAACTGGATTATTTTCTAAAATGAAGCTTGGACCTGGTAAGAACACCCACGTTTTAATGTATTTGCAGGTTATATAATTTTGTACCGTGAATCTAAAATTATGAACCTGGAACCGCCATCCAAGAAACCACCCCCAGCCAAGCTAAATCCCAATACCTGTGTTTTATGTGGCATAGCTAATACAGGAAAAGGGACTGATTACAAAACTGCTTTGGAAAAGCTACGATATACGCTTGCCTCCACCACAGACCGATCAGCTGCTCAACTACCGCCTACTGAGGATGCATTTGAGCAACATGTGAAAAGGGCACAATACCAATGTGCCATCTGGTGCTACAATGGCATTGATCAATTACATACAGCTCTTAAAGCACTATCATTTCGAGACATAACAAAAATAAATGAATATTTGGGTCTTACTGATTCAGAACACACATTTCCGCAAAAATGTTGTGAAATTGTGTACGCTTACACAACAACTATTCGGAAACCAGATTCTAATAAGTAAAAATTAGATCAAATGTTTTGTAGCATTCCTTTCAAACACAATATTATTGATTCACTAAGCATTCAGTCCCTTTTCAAATCGAAATTTGTTCATAACATGTTTCCAAAGGAGTGCAAAATACCCCCCCCCCCCATCATTTCCTATAAATATGGCAACAATATTGGACAAAGTATCATGAATTACAAGCAATTTCTGGCTTCAATTACGCTTGAAGATATCGCAGCGAATCAAAATTGTGACTGTATGTCTAACAGTAAATATTCTGATTTTGTTGATGCATACCACAAACATGTATTCACAGGTAATTTGGATATCATACAAAATTCAAGTTTAAAAGAAATTATGAAAAAAAATACAAAATTTCGGATATGTCCCAAGTTGAACATTGACAGTATTTTTCAGGATACATGTGGTGCTTTTGATTCCTACTGTATGAAATAGGCAAAGAAAGAAAAAATAGAATTTAAGAAATTAAAGGATGGTTAGCAAACTTGAAAAATGTCTCTAGAAAAAGAATATATTGTTACAAATCCCACATTAAGAATTTCAATACGGTTAATCTAAAACAACCTGAAGTTTCAAAAGCAGTCAAAGAACTACAAGAAAGTTTTGTAGTCACTAACATACATAAGGCAGGGAACAATCTTGGGATCATCTGCAAAAAATATTATCTGGATGTTTTGAAAAAAGAACTTGGTATAAACAATATTTCAGACATGACAGGAAAGGACGTATATAAATTACAGAAACAATCCATTGATAATTTGATAGATACACATAAAGATGAGATGAACAGGAATTTTAACATCAAAATTTCTGAAGAGGACTCCCCTATTCCACTTTTGTTCTGGATACCCAAATTACATAAAAACCCTTTTAAACCTAGATTCATAGCCGGTGCTGCAAAGTGTACAAGAAAACAATTATCAAAAGAAGGAACATTGTGTTTGACTGCAATTAGGAATCATTTTCGAAAATACTGTAATGCAATTTCTAGAAACAGTGAATTAAATTGTTTTTGGAGTTTTAGCAATTCTTCCGAGTTTGTATCTAAAATCAAAGATGTAAAAGCAAAAAATATCAAATGTTTTGATTTTGCTACACTGTACACAAATCTACCCATAGATGAAGTCAAAAGTTCACTTTCAGAATTAATGAGCAAAATGTTTATTCATAATGGTAAACCATACATTAATATTAATTCATCTACAAAGAAACCATAAGACAACAAATGTTCAAAAAGTAACATTAAATCGTGCACTGTTGAAACTTTAATAGATGCTATAAAATTTCTTTTGGATAATACTTTTGTTCAATGCGGACCACTGGTTTTTCATCAAATAAAAGGCATTGCAATGGGTAGCAACTGCTCCCCTTTACTGGCAGATTTGTATTTAACCTGGCTTGAATTTAAGTATATGGATAAACTGATGAAAAAGGACTTTCAAATGGCTACAAAATTATCAAACAACGCAAGATATATTGATGACATTGCTTGTGTAAATGTATAAAATTTCAGTAAAATTGCTTAAGAAATATACCCAAAAGATATCCCTTCGGAGGGTAACAATTCAGATGGTTTCAGAGATGTGTTTTTGGACTTGGATATTCAGGTCACTAATGACAGGTTTTCTATTAAAGTCTATCACAAAATACATGAGTTTAACTTTGAAGTAGTTAATTATCCTTTCCCAGACAGTATTATTTCGGATACTATTGGACATAATACGTTTTTTCAGTGACTTTGATATTTGGTCATATTTGTTCTAAATTGCAGGACTTTGCATCTAGAACCAAAATTTTTATTTACAATAAACTTGAGTCAGGAGGATTCAAAGATGTACTTTTGATCAAATATTTCTACAATTTTTGCTGTAAATATCCCGAGATGGTTAGAAAGTTTGGCTTCAATAATTTTAGAGATTTTAGACTTGCCTTTCTTTCGACTTCATTTTATCTTTTGGCATCATTCTGTTTTAATGTGCACCTTTCAGACATTTTAGGCTAGCTTGTTTTCTCTTTGGTTAAACACCTAGGGGTTATCGGTAGCGAATAGCGGCCTACGACAGTTACAAACTTGCCTAATTGTACTTGATATCTGGTTAATATTTTCATTGCATTCTCTTCACTGAAATACAAATGACTATCGGTAGCAAGAAGCGGCCTACGACAGTTACATGTTTGCTTAATTGTACTTAAAATCCTGTTATAAAAATTGTTTTGATAACATGTTTTTGGCATAAATGCTAATGACTTTCATTCTTTTCTGACATGCCTAAATGCACATTTACTCAATATTAAAAAAAAATACTCAAAAGTGACAGTATTTTTTCAAATATCACAAACCTGACACATTACGTTGATACATTGACTCAGGGTTGGCAATGAAATAGGGCTTAAATGTTTGAGGAGTAGGTGTCATCATGGAGTTTGTTTTAAATTTCTGGTGCAGGATGTACATTGTTGCAGTCATTGTTAGGATTTCCCTTGGTTTATACAGGTGGTCTAGCTGCAACTGTTTATTTTACAATCACTGGGACTGAATATAATGTCCCAGCTTGTTTCCACTTCAGTTAAACATTGGCGGATGGTTTAACTAGAATAAGCTGTCCAGCTAGAAAGGGTACATATTGGTTCAGGGGTAAGTTAAAAATTGTTCTTAACTGAACCTGTACAACACAAATTTGGTAATTATAGTTTGTTTGCCAGGTATTCTTCTTTCATAATGAAGGTCTGCGTTTATAAGCAAAACTTCACGTATTTAGCTAATTCATCATTTGCCACGTTCATATTTATTCATTGTTATGTGGGTTGTCTTTGCTGAATATTTAGCTTAGACAAAAAGCTGCTACTCAGAGAGACATGTACAGGTAAAAGGCTCCGAAACATATTGAGTAGTTACCCGCCGAAGACCCGTCAATTTATTTCGGCTCATACAGCCTATGTCAAAATTTTACAGAGGAACGTGTGCATTTTGGACAATAGTACGTCTATATGTATATAGGTTAGACAGGGACAGGTTAGCTTATGGAGAGTAAAGAGTTCGGACTGCGGAATAGGGTAATGACTACTAGGAAGTGCTTTTGGACAAAAAGACACCAATACAACAGTCACATTCCTAACCCTAAAATGTGGGATCCCAAAGGTAACGGCTGGGAAATGTCTAATGATGGCTACCTCAAGCCTTTTATGTATACCAATGAGCTAGCCCCACTGGAAGTCCGCAACCTGACTCATATGTATTGCACCGATATTGAGTGTACTGTCGCAAGGAAGTGCCATTGCCTCCAGACAGGACGTAACTATACAGAATTATATGCATGCTTTGGACATGAGTGTGCAAATGACAGTTTTGACACTGAAACAGACAGTGATGATGAGGAAGATGATGATTGAATCTTGGCGTAGAATCTCCGAACTGTGACCATCACTGATCAGCTTTCTGTATTCAGTGTGTACATGTACTTATACTGTTTTCCTTTACTAAAAGGCATCTTGAATTATAGTTTGATGCCAGAGATACATTAGTTATGTTGCAGGACTCCATGGGGTTGTTCAGTGTAAATTACATGTAGGTGTGAATACATGGTACAAAGTACTATCTTACTTCATCAGTTGTATTGGCAATTGTTATGACGGTTCCCTAAGGAAAGATGACATATGATAGCCATATTAGCATATTAATTAATATGCATATGGTATACTCAGATAAACATGATAAATAAAACGTGTATGAGTACTGTTCCTAATCATTTCGCCTTTTTTTAAATAAACAAAACTATACTTTAGTAAATACAGTATGTTATCCATTGCACAATACTTAATTTCGATGTAAATTTCATATATTTGCATAAATTAACATATGATAATTAGGCACTTTGGACAAACTCTGTATTTTGTGACTATATTAAAGCAATTGAGTACATTTTGGTGTTTATTTAGCCTTTCCACAAGCAGTATTACCAAAGTTATTATTTTTTAGGGAAAAATTTTAGTTGTCTCAGAAATGGCATAGGTTGTCATGGAAACGGGCAGAAATATATATGGTAAAACGCTTTTCAGATTCCACAACCTATTTTTTCATGAAGAGGACATATATACCTATAAGAAAATATAGGTTGCAACTTGTTATACCACGGGTTGGGGTATGACCCCCGAAGGGCCCTCTATGCCGCAGGTCTATCAGGAACATTGTCTGTGGCTAGGAGAGTAGTTTTAAGTTTTGACTTGAATATTTGTAGGGAGAGTGAATTTCTAATGTCAGAAGGGAGGTTGTTCCACTTTTTGATAGCGTCTGGGAGAAAAGAGATGCATAGGCGCGATGTTCTACACCTAATGGAGCGTACTGACATAGAATGTCAGAGAGCTGGACCAACAGGAGGAGGGGGTACTAGATTAGATAGACAGGAAGGAGTCAGATTGTGGTACATTTTATATTAAAGAGGAAAAGCTTGAAGTATTTACGTCTGTCTACAAAAGTTCACTAACCGAGCTCACGAAGTAAGTTAACATGTGACATATGTTTCAATGCACCGGTACAAATTTTGGCGGCGTCATACTGAATCGACTCCAACCGATCAGATAGCACCTTACCACAGTTGTCGAACAATACACAACCGTACTCAAGAATTGGACGGATCATAGTACCGTACAATTTGACTGAGGATTTGCGTGACAGTATATACTTAAATCTCCGAAGTAAGGATATTCTTTGACCTGCTTTATTGGTAATCCGCGTGACATGGGCACGCCAAGATAAGTCACGACTCAATGTGTTACCAAGATGTGTATGACTATCTGCCTCAGGAATGGCAGACCAACCTAAAAAACAAAAAGAAAAACAAAAAAACAAAAACAGGCGGATGATGATGTTTCGCGCGTTTCACAGAAAAAATTACAGATAGTGATTTGATAGCATTGAATAACACTCGCCATAGCCTGCCCCAGTGATGTATTAGAGACAGATTGGTGTTTAGGTGGCGTGAAGATTGAACAGTGTAATTGACAATTTCGAGTACGCTAGTGTCATCAGTGAACAATCTCACTTCACATGTGAGATCGTGCACCAGGTCATTTACATAAACCGAGAATAGGAGGGGCCTGAGGATGGAGCCCTGAAGCACCCCAGCCTGGATAGGAAGACAGGCATAATATTGACCATGTAAAGTGACTCTTTGGAGTCGGCTAGAAAGATAGCTTTCAACCCAGGTAACAAGATGATCAGATATACCAAGCTGCTTAAGTTTAAAGAGAAGTCCAGGATGCCATACCTTGTCGAATGCCTTAGATACGTCAAGAAATAACATTTTGGCTTGTTTTGATAGCTCTAGATCGTTGTAGATAATATGAAGCAGATAGACAAGTTGATTTATTGTTGAGATCGCCTGCCTTGAAACCTGAGTTTTTAGATGTTAGGAGACTGTTTACTGTGAAATGTTCATACAGGACATTGAACATTAGCCGTTCAAGGACTTTAGAAACAGTACAGAATAAAGATATTGGCCTATAGTTGCCCTTTTTTTTGTCTGCTAGATTTTTTTAAGATATGACAAATATTCGAACGTTTCCAGGGTGAGGGAAAGTATGCTTGATTAAGAGAAAGTTTAAATATTTTTGTCAGACGATAACGGATGGAGGGAGCCATATTCTTGAGAAGGATGTTGCCAATATTGTCAGGCCTGGTTGTAGAAGTAACTCTTAGGGTCAATAAAAGTTTAAAACATTCTCCTCATCAAATGTAATTTCAGTTGATGTAGACTCAGTACGGTAACCAAATTCAGGCACTGGAGGGGAGGCAATGTCAGAGAAGTTGTGCATTGACTTGCAAAATACGTATTGAAAATGTCACTTTTTTGGGCAAGATATGATTTGATCGTTTTTAATGATTGGAGAAATATGTTGGTGGATTTTAGATCCCAAGACAGACTTAGATAAGCTCCACCATTGTTTTGGATTTATTTCGTTATCGTCCGATTTAGAACGTAATTTAGATCGCATCAATTTTCAGTTACATGACTTCTTGTAAAACTGGTAAAACTTTTCGACCTTCATGGAAACCCCGAGTGCATAAGGACCTGACATGTTAAATATATTCTTCAAACGCTTCCATGCTCGATTTCGGAAACGTATAAGCTTTTTTGTTTCGGTGGTGATCCAAGACTTGTAAGAGGGTCTAACGGTGACCTCTCTATAGGGTATTAATTCCTTGGCAGCGGAGAGAAGCAAGTCTGACCAGAAAGAAACAATATCGTCAAGGTTGTCATAGACTTAGTGGGCTGTATTCCAAGGAGCTGACAAGGGTGTAGAATTAAGTTCAGGGAAATTGGCTTTATTGTAGTTCCAAACACGACGTTTGAATGGACGATCTTTAAAGTGTGATAGTGAGAGAGAGCAGAACATGATCACATGATCAGAATTTGAAAGAGGAGTAAGAACACCAGTTAAGTATCAGGCCAGCAGAGTCAGTAATAATATGATCTAGCAGGTTTTCTGAGTATTCAGATGTTCTTGTAGATTCCTATATAAGCTGGTAGAGGTTGTGTTGAGTAACTAGGTTGAAGAGCACTAAACCAAGGTAACAATCCTGATGTGGTAAATTCCAGTGTGAGCATATATCATTAAAATCGCCAGTAATAAGGAGAGAACCTGGGTTACTTTTAAGCGTTATAGAGATAGAGGTATTCAAAGACTCAAGAAAGGCATCCCGTATTTTAGCAAGCTGGCAGGAGGTCGATAATAATTTCCGATCAGTAAAACTCCATGTTTTGCAGTCATCTCAACCCAGATGCATTCTGAATTAAGATCTTCTAAGTCAGTGCACCTTCGACATGGTAACGAAGAAAAAACATATGTAAGGACCCCTCCTCCTCGTCCCGTGGGATGGTCTCTTGTAAAAGGAGGTTGAAAGTTGTCAACAGAGAGGATTTGATCAGGAAAATTCACGTCAAACCATGTTTCGCATAAAGTAATAACATCTAAGTTTTTCGGTTTATGATAATAAATGATTTTCATCAAGTTTACCCAAAATCTTAATACTACGGACGTTATAGTGCTAAAGTTTTAAGTAATTTTTCGCAGAGGGTCGTTTTGTCCTGGATTTGGATGCACATCAATGGAGGACTGAGAAAAATTCGCAAGACTGAAAGTATATGTTGAAGACATGTAAAACCTAATAGAATCATGTTAATTGTAACTGAAGACAAGAAGCAAAAAGAAAAGATTACTTCGGTTTCGGTAGTGTAGTTGGGACGGAAATATTTGCAGGGGGTTGATTTAGCTGCATACAATAAGCAAACAAATAATAAACCAAAAATTGGCTACACATTAGAAGATGGCATTTTAGTGGACCAGAAACATTTCATCACAGTTGCATTATGGAATGAGTGTGTGGCCACAATGGCTGCTGCTAGTCTTCCGGATAACATGTCAGGTAACTTAATTTGCTGGCCAGGAAAGTCTCACGTGCCTGATGATGGGTGTTGTTACATCACCATACATATTTTTTTCTCAAGGGTTTCCCTCTTACTGGGCATAAGTTGAAATCATACATTTCAAAGATCTGTTGCTTTGTCCCTTTCGCACAGTAACGCTAATAAATACACGACACCAATATAATGTTAGATGAACGTTGTTCTTGCTTCGAATATATACTCTAACCTGGTCAATTTTGGTCTACACCATACACACATTGTGAGGGTCATAAACTATTACGTCTAATTTGATATGCATGAAATGAAATAATTTCATAGCATTTGCAGCCATTGATAGGCTTAATGCCTGTAAGCTGATCAGTACAATCCATTATTGTCACAGACTTAATTTATTCTTTTCAGTGGGTATTTTAGATCCACCGAATATGTATATCTCTCCCATGCTCTGTGTAAACGTTCTTTAAAATTGTTTATGGATGGTGCTTCCACAACCTCATTTAGCAAGTTTTTCCAAGTATCCACAACTCTTAAACCAAAGAAATGTTGTCTATTGCCACTTTCACAAAACCATTTTATTAAATGTGAACATATGCCTTCTTGTTGATGCACCCTCTTCTTGAACAAGTGGTGTACTGTTTACGACACAAATTCCTTTCATGTATTTGTAAACTTGTATCATGTCTCCACGTGCCATCAGCTAGCAGATACTTGGGATTTTCAGTTTTTGACGACGGTCTTTATATTCCAAGGATTTTAGATTTGGTGCAAGTTTTGTTGCTCCCCTAAGAACCCCTCCGTGCATTTCATGTCCTTTTCCAAACGTGGCGCCCATAGAATGTCAGAATATTCTAGTACAAGTCTTACTAGTGCTGTAAACAATGCTTTGAATGACTTTCCATCACGATAATCATAGGACTTTCTAATGACTTTCTAATGAGTCCAAGTAATTTATTAGCTTTATTTACTTGAATTCCACGCGTTACACATTCTCTGTGCATGAAAACGTTATATATTTTTTCATCCCTGTGCATATGTTTGTTGTGGTGCTTTCCTTGTTTATTGGACATTGCAGGGTTGGTTTTCTCATGTCCAGGGCCCACAACCTGCCATGCTACCTAAGCGTGTCCAATATCATATGTCCAGGGCCCAAAAGCTGCCGTGCTACCTGAGTGTACCTGTTTGGCATGTCCAGGGCCCACAAGCTGGCATGCTACATAAGTGTGTTCATTTTCACATAGTTACACAAAACATATTTGGTTTCTCTCCCCAGAGTATGAGGATAGACGATATCAGCTGTAACCAGGCCATCGCCATGGTTTCTATCTCACTATTACCCTGGAGGCTTACAGCCAAACATCACAAATGAAAATGTATTCAGTGTCATGATGCAAAAACTGAACTGGACTTTGCACTAGAGCAAGAATGGAGAAGGACTAGAAAAAGAAAGTTCACACATCACAACCTTCAACCTACTTTTAAACCAACAGCAGCATCTTTAAAGGCCACAAGGTATTTTGAGAAGTTCCAAACATATATAAACTAAGTGCTAACAAGCCATGAAACATGATAACATTAGATGACATGCTTATATGTGTATATTAGGTGGAATTTGGGATCATAGATCTCCAAGACGATGGTCATGGACGATTACATAGTTGAATGGTACGGCAGAAAAAGCTGAACCTAATTGCCCAAAGAGTAAAACTAAATCTTTCATAAGGCCAGAGTCCCAAACATGTGTGCTAAAAAGGTAAACTACATCTGCAAAAATGCCAGCATCCCAGACATTTGTCACTGAAAAAGTGAAATTTCATTTGCCACAAAGTCGTTGTCAGAAGACAAACCAAATCCTAAACATCACACTTAGCAAAAGCTAGCCATGATGCAAGTGCCAGGTCTTACAGATGTTGGGGAACTGGACAGATTTCTGAATTGTGTGAATTATTCGAGGAAGCTTACACCCAAGCTGATTCCATTAAGCCTCCTCATCAACAGACATATTTACTTGAATAGCGTTAACTGAAAAGTAATCTTTATGTAGTGACAGCAGTGAAACAACTAATTGCAGTTGAAGTCTTTACAATAGTATGTCAAGACATAGGGTGCGACTCGCAATAATGTTAGTCCTCAAAAATAAAGGAGAGCATCGTTTTACTATAACTGGGTGTTACTGTAGCCAAAACCTATTAAATCAGGGTAGTCATATAGTGCAGTACAGTGATATGTTATAAACTCAAACTTTTCACACGTACAAAAATCAGGAATTCGATTTTCATAATGACGAAAAATGCAATACATCAATCTATTGCAGTATGACCACAACGGAACAACCGGAACCACAACTGCTGGATTGGACAGGTCGTTCTGGTTTGGTTTCAGTAAAATTCATCCCAAGATGTTCTATATCAATAAACGATTGCCATACAGTTAACTGTGTCTGGACAATGTGTGTGAAATATAAATTATTGCACTAAATTGTCTGTGGAAATAAAGTCAACTATATACTCTAAGCACGAATCTAACCAGCAGTCTCTTTTATAACTGACACCCTCGGCTATTACATCAAACTGTCTGACCTTTTGGCTGTTCAGATGCATTCCTCCTTCCCGGACATGAAAACAATACCTGCTGGATATTTTCTGAAGAAAGATCCATTTACAGAATATGTTTATGTATACACACACACACACACACACGCACACACACACACACACACACAATATATATATATATAACTAGCATTTTAGATATCTTTATACCTTTGACCGGCAGTAAAATGGATTAATTGATGGCATGATGTATATACCGAAACTGAACAAAGTCTGGTTTCGGTTTTGCTTACACAACCAAAACAAGATGCCTGGTCCAACAAAATGGAAAGGTTCGTTTTTGCTGTTGCTGCACAATCAAGGTGGTGCTGCTACTGCTGGTGTTAGTAGTAGTGGTGGTAGTAGTCGTAGAAGTAGTGGTAGTAGTAGTTGTTGTAGTAGTAGTAATAGTAATAGTTTATTTACAAATCGTGTGCAGGGAGTGAAACAGAAACATGGTGCATTCTTCATTCAAACATAACTGTTAAACATAAAATGTTAATCTAGCAATGAACACCGAATAATGCTTGTATTGTTCTATATTTCATGCAATAATAAATTAACTTACAATAATATAATCTCCATACAGAAAAAAAATTTGAAAGACGTCATTATACTCATCGAAAAGGACGTCAATCTTTGCATACTTTCGAGTGCCCATGTTGTACATATGAGGAGCTTGAACAATAATGTGTCGCTGCCGTATCGGAGTCACATTTCTTATATGCTCAAGTTTATCCATTCTGACCAAAATTAATATGGACATTGAAGTCAGGTGACCTTCGGAATAGCAAGGTAACCTTTTGTCAGGACCATTAACACTGTTGGTAATATTAGACTTCACTCACCCACTTTTCGAATCATCATTTTGAAAATGACAATTGACAGGATCCACATTTATGAAGATATTTGCCAATGTCGCTATATGTCAGTTTGACCTGTCAGTGTCACTCAAGGTCAAAAGTGACACCACCAAAAGAAACCCCACGTGTACTTACTAATGTTTAATAGTAAAAATGGACCTAGGATCCTCCATTTCCATGATATTAGCCAATATATCAAATTTGCTGGTTACCCTATAGAAATAATGGAAACATGTACTAGTACCCTTACTAATAAATCACAATTTCTAAGATTCGTTAAAAATCAGGTTATGCAAGAGACACTATGTATTGAACAATTTAATGGCTATCACGTCAAGGTGCATTCTAGCCAACCAACCAAGTTTGAAAAGAGTCCAGCATGCAGTTTGAAAGAAGTCAAAAATAACAACAACAAAAAACACATAAAAGTGAATGAAAAATAACTTGAAATTGGAATTACCATTGTAATCCCAATTGAGTTACATACTAGTAAGCTAATCAATAGGAATGTACACATTAACTGATGATAAAGTATGCAAATTGCCAAAAGAAGAAACTCAAAAGTCAGGGATCTGGACTACCCCCCGCTGGTAAAGACATGTGTTTAACCCTATCTGAAGGTACATTTTAAGTTTCAGCATAATCTGAAAGACGGTTTTAAAGAGGTACCGAGAAGGTCCGCAGGTCCCCATGATGTTCCATGCAATTTCGAGGCAATTGACCAATTGGGTTTGGAGACTGCTCTCCGGTGGCAAAAATCAAGGAAGTCAGTTGGTTAAAGTTCCTGAAAAATTAAAATTTCCTACCTCTTCAAAGGACTCTATTTATTAGTTTTATTGCATTGTGTACTGTTTATTGCTTAGCACAAACTGGGACTAAAATGGGTTTGGATACTCAAACCCAAAGATTGATAATTGGATCTTTTAACAAAAATATATTTTACAAGAAAGCCAATGAGTACAGACAAACTCCAGTGACCTATGGTACAGTGCTATTTACATGTCTGTTACTGGCTACAACCATTTAGATGTTCATACCACTTGTACAAGTACGTATGCACCAGGGATTAGCAAGAACTATTATCCTGAATGGAACATTGTTTAACATAACGACACAGACAATGGTCACCAAATATACAATTAGCCATGTGCAAACAACCAAGCCATATTACCCTGGTATGTGGGAAAAGGTATTTCAGGGAGAGAATAGGAGGGAGGAGGTCCAGGATAGGGTGGAGCAGGCTGAGGGGTAACACAATGAGGGGATAGGTTAGGAGGGAAGTGAGGATGAGGGGAGGCAGAGAGTGGCAGAGCCTAGTGAGAGGGGAAGACAATAGGGGCCCAGAGAGGCAGTGGGGATAGGAAGTACCATAGTGAGGAAGGTACATAGGATCTTCTGTGGGGCAAGCAGGGAACATAGGGTTAGGGTGTGCCTACTGGATGCCACGATTAGAAATGCTTAGGAAAGGCTGGATGGGGGAGTGAGGAGTGGTGGGCAGATTCATTGTACATGTGGGCACCAATGATCTATCGGACAGGGAAGATAAGGGGGAGAATAGGGAGTGAGACAGTTTTAGGCAGGTACAGGAAGCTTGTGGGGAGTTTAGCACAGTTAGATTTCGATGCTTCAGTTTTGAGGATATTTCCAAGGCATAAGCTGAAGTGAGTCGGATATGTGGGATAAATGTGAGGTTAGAGAGGTTATGTAGTCAGAGGGGATAGCATCTTGAGATATATGGGAGGATTATGCATGGAGGTAGGAGATGTTTCCTGGGGAGGGGCTGTTCCCAAGTCAGAAGGGAGGTTATAGGAGATGCCAGGTGGACAGTGAGTGGGCACAGCAACAGGGAAACTAGAAATCCCAGCAACTACCAGGTAAGTTCTGGAACAGAATGATCATAGGCAAACACAAAGTAGTAGCGAACAAAGAGGAGGGGGAAAGAGAACAAGAACATGAAAATAGGATATGACAATTGTAGAGGATTCAAAGGAAAGATAGCAAAAATAGAAGATGCAGCTGCAAGTGAAAAGATAGATATCATGGCACTAGTACAGACAGGTATAAACGAGAAGAGATAGGGATAGTGACAGCCCTGCAGGATATGATATGATAATTAGAGAAAAAGAAAGTGGGCAAGGGAAGGTTGGAGAAGTAGGGTCAGAAAAGGGATCAAGTGGCATGAAGTCTGGATGGACAGATGCAAATATGATAGTGGGATGAAAATGAAATACAGTGACCGGCAGTAGGGTTGAATGGAAAAAGAGTAGCAATAAGTGTACTGTATGTGCGACGTGAGGGTCTATGGAATAAATGGAATGACCAAACATATGATAGAATAATACTGATGACTAGTGATATCCAGCAGCAGCAGTATGAAGTTATGATGCCTGGGAATTTCAATGGGCGCATAGGGAATGGAGCAGATGGAATAGGAGGGGACAGAGAAGTTAATAGGAATGGAAGTATGTTTTTGAACTTCACTAAGTTATATATTGGCTGAGAATAACGAACAGGGACACGCAGTGCAAAGAAAAGTGGACATGGGCATCACGTGGCACACAGACAATAATTGATCGTATCTTAGTGAATTGTGAGATATTTCTAATGACACGAAAATGTGAAGGAGATGGGGAGAGGAGACTGGATATAGGCAGTGACCACAACAGGATGACAATTTCAATTTGAGATGGAACCATGCAGGAGGGATAAAGGGAGGACCAAATGAGCATGGGACATACACAACGGGGCAGAGAGGGGTGGTTATCAGGAAAGCCTGATAATTGAATTACAACAGTGGAAAGATAAATGGGAGATTGAAGGAGAAGTACAGCAAATAAGTGAACACTTTACTAGGAGAATACATAAGGTGGCTCAGGAAAAGAAAGAAGGTTCCAGTTGAGACTTAAAGATATAAGATAGACCAAGTGAAAGGAACAAAAAAGGGGGGTAAAATAGAACTTGGAGACTAGCTAAGGAAAAAAGCACACAGAAAGAGATATAGAGAAATCTAAGAGACAGAACATGGAATGTAGAAAACAGGTAGCCGATATAAAAAAGCAGAAAACAGAGCTATGAAAAATGAAAACATGACAAAGAAAATAGTAGAAAGTGGAGGAGATGGGTCGACTCTCTTCTGAAAACAGGGTAACCAGAAGAAAAAGAATAAAACACAAGAAATCATATATAAAGAAAGGACCCAGATAGGAGTGAGGACACACAAAAAGCATTAAGGACGCACGGGGATGAGATTAATGACTCAAAATGGGCCCAAGGAAGAGTACCAGCAGGTCAATTTAAAGATGGACAGGATCGGTGAGATCCTGAGTTGTGCCATGCAATCAGTGGCATTGAAGTCAAGATAGCAATACAGCAGATGAGATTAGGCAAACCTCCGCAAACAGATGATATTTTGTAAAGAAGGGGCCAGAGGAAATTGAAGACAATTTACGGATGCTTGTCAATAGAATTACTGAATAGAAACAAGTCACTATATATAGCTAGGGAATATGATAGGCTTAGCATATCATATATTCCGAAAAAGGGTCAGGGTGACCAACTTGCCAAGTCAGTGGTACTACTATTGCATCTAACCCAAGCAAAATATTTAGTCGGATAATGTACCCAAGACTGATGAGAATAGTTGAAACATTTGGGCTGCCAGGAAAAATTTGGAATGTTTTAAGACTAGGAAAACGGATAGATGATCATGCATTAACACTGGTGCTGGAATTGGCAAGATAAAACCGGAGAAGAGTTTTCATGGATTTTTTAGATACGAAAAAGGCATATGATAAAGTATGGAGAGATGATCTATGCGAAAAGCTTAGTGGGTAAAGATTCATAGCAGTTTTCTGGAAATAGTGAAAGCCCTATACAAGGATATAGAATGCACAATTCCACTGGGAAATGTTGAAGTAGAACATGTAGTGGACATGTAATGGACATCCCTGCTGGAGCCAGTTTCTCGTCTGCCGGTTGTCCCCAGAGGATGACAGGCTGAGAGAGTTTAAAAGTCACTCTTCGTCCTGAGCCAGTTTCACGTCTGCCCATCTAATATTCGTTCAGACCACTACCTCCCTGTCATTGATTACTTTTAAACCCACCACTAAAATGTGTACTATTGCAACTGTGAATATAATAGCGCACACCACTGACATATCTTAGCTACACTGGTATCACCATACATGTTCAGATGTCGTTGGATATATATATATATATATATATATATATATATATATATATATATATATATATATATATATATATATATATATATATATATATATATGCAATATGGACAATAGTACTTCTATGTATATAGGTTAGACAGGGACAGGTAAGCTTATGGAAAGTAAAGAGTTCGGACTGCGGAATAGGGTAATGACTACTAGGAAGTGATTCTGGACAAAAAGATACAAATACAATATATGTATGTGTGTGTGTGTGTGTGTGTGTGTGTGTGTGTGTGTGTGTGTGTGTGTGTGTGTGTGTTGGAAAAAGCGCCTGCACAAGTCCACTCAATGTTTTTATGTATATTTTTCGTGTCGGCGTCGTGCAAGGTTTTCATGTTCCAATACGGAAGACCGTTGGTGCAACCTGATTGAGGTCTTTTGACTTTTTCTGTAACTTCTGCAGGGCTTTGCTGTACCTCCATCTTTTCATTTTTATTTTTTTTTTTTACAAATTCTAGTTTTACAGTTTAAGTTATAAATTCTAGTTTTACAGTTTAAGTTCTACAGGTGTATTTTATTTTGGTGTCTGACATATATTTGAGTGCCGTTTCTGGCAAAAATACGATCTAAAATTTTATTGATATTTATATAATAAAATCAGTTCGCAGAGGAATTGATAAAATTGATCACACACGATTTTATGAAACGTTTTGGACAGGAACGGAAGAATGGACACCAGTCAATAAAACCTTCATAGCTTTGATCATCTTTTTCAAAACAGGAATGACCTTAGCAATTTTCAAATCAGTAGGTACCTCCGAGGTTAAAAGAGATATATTGATCAAAAATGTGACAGGGGTTGTAATAAAATGCTTTAAAGATATCAATACTTTAAACATATTAACGATTTAAATGTTATGTTAATGACAGTTTTTTTTTTTATTTTCATATTCATATCATTACCATAGCTTGCTATTGCGGAAAGTGTGTCTTTTTCATGCACATAAATTAAGTTTGATGTACTGGGATGGCCAATTTAATCACGTGTAGATCATGTTTCACTTACTAGGAGTACTGCTGCACACTGTGGACGCTGAAATACATTTTGTGGCCTCTGTGCTGCAATGTTACCACAGAAATACATTTTTCGGCTCTTATGCCATATTTCCCTGACAACTGTCTTATGACTACTGTGTTATTGCATATCCATATCAATTGAAATTACTCCGCCGGGAGTTGATTTGCTTCCTTGTAATGAGTTACTGCTCGGGAATGCTCTTGAAAACTGGTTTGCACATTTTACCTGCGATTTCTGAGTACTGTGTTATTGTAAAGTGACGCATTTGTTAAACTATTCAAATAATGTCCTTAAACATAATGCTTACAACATTGAAGCATGAAATATGACAGGCAACATAATTCCAAATGTACCACTAGAGGCTGGAATCTTATGTTGAAAAGTTTAATTTGAATTTCACGTTAGGGCTGGGATGTTTTCCTGAAATGAAGAAGATCAGAAACTGTAATGATTTTAAAGATATAAACGATTTAAATTTTCAATTCGATTATCATTATTTAAAGTGTTATAACGTTTGATCAATACAAGGTAAAAATATCATATGCTGTGTGCTTTTCGAAAAAATAATGCACACATGGTAGCGGCTGAAACTAGTCTATCCAACCGGAGTAGAAACCTTTGGCAAGATGAAAAAAGGTGCAGGGTTAAAAATATGTATGTCCTAGCAGCATTAATAGTGCTATCGGAAGAGACAAGATGGCAGAATTAATTGCAATGTAAATACGAGTATTTGTACAATTGTGTGCCATATGATGAAAAAGATATGCCAGAGTTTTTTTATGAGAACAGTTATGGAATACAAGCTAGCTGTAAATCTTTACATGTCTCCCATAATTGCAAGGGCAAAGCTCTCAAAGTATTATTGAAAAAATGTTGGATTGTGTTATCCTAAATCAGAAGTTTGACATCTTAAAATGTACCAACCTGCAATTCGCTAATAAATGTAAACATTCTACAGCTCAATGCAGTTTCTTTGCCCATGAAGTTATTCAATATTATTGTAATGGAGATGGCAACGTTCATGCAGTTTTTTTCTGGATGCCACAAAAGCTTTCGATGGCTTTGGGTATTTAACAGTCTTCAAACGTTTGAAATGAAAAGGATTATGTCCCTTGATAGAGCTTGGGTTTTTCTTCTTTTTTTTTGGGGGGGGGATGGGGGGTCTGTTTTTGTGGGGTTGTTTTTTTGTTTGTTTGTTTGTTTTTTTTTGTTGCACTATTCTACACATCCCAGATTGTGAGGATTCGTTGGTCAGACCATTATCTATTCCCTTTGGTGCACGCAATGGAGTTAAACAGGGAGGTGTGTTGTCACCTATTTTGTTCTCTCTCTACTAGGAAAAATTATGAATTCGCCTAAAGTAAGGTGGTTTCGAATGCCAAGTTGGGAATAAATTCACGGGAACACTCAGCTATGCTGACAACATCTTTCTCCTGGCTCCTTTGAAAATCGCCAGGCGTTAAATGATGGCTGTATGTGCCAAATTCAGCAAAGAATACCATGCTAAGTTTAAACCAGCAAACACCAAATTGGTAGTGTTTCGTAACTCGACTTGCAATGAAATTTTATTTGAGATTATATAAAATTGATTTTCATCTACCCTCTTTGGTAATGATGTGCTAAAGAGCTAAGTGGATAATGCCACTGACGACTTGTACACAGGATGAGACATACTTATTGCCCAGTTTGGTAATGCTTCTTCAGATGTAATATAGCTTGCTTAAATCATACTGTATGTCAGCCTATGATTCTGTACTTTGGGGGTTTTCTAATCCATACGTTTCTAATTTTTTAAGCATGGAGAAAATGTGTACGACGCATATTCAATATGCCATGTACCACCCATTGCAGGTTTTTTTTAAATCTGTTGTGTGATGATATGCCTGTTGAATCTCAATTCCATAAAAGATTTTTAAATTTGTTCCAACAATGTATACAGAGCTCCAATGAATGTGTAAAATAATGTTCCGAGATGTCACTGAAAGGTAGCCGTTCACAGTTATGTAATTCCATTAATTATGTATGCCACAGATATGCCATCCTTAAGCTCAATATTCAATGCCTATGCGCTTATGATATTGTGAGATCTATTTACACAGGCATGAATCAGGTTCCTGAGGAGGACCGTACTTTTGCAAGGGTCATTCTTGATACCATTGGAGCCTGTGATAGCAGAGACTTTTCTTTTCTCGTTCTTTGAGATGCAAGATATAATTGCTACACTTTGTACTGAATAACTCTCTCTCTCTCTCTCTCTCGCTCTCTCTCTCCCTATGTGACTCGAACGTTGTATGCTTTAAAAGCGAGTGAGGGCTCATGTAGTTTTCGGATGTAAACAGTAATCTGCATGTGCGTGGACATTGTACTTTTGTAAAGATATATATAATAGTATTCATTAGATATATACTGGTCAATTCCATACAATAAAAGGAGCAGTATCTGTATCTACTACACCATTAAAATATTGAGATTAAAATGCGAAAGGCTTCTGATTATCATAATAATGACACTCTGTATATCTTTTGATATCCATCACATGTCCCCTGGACAATCCAATACAAGAAGTTACAAGATAACAATTATACTTTTGAAAATGGTAAGGACTGAGAATTTAAAGTGCTACGAATTTTTACAATGTGACTTGTTCAGTATTTATTGCTTGTGCAATAATCAGTCACATACATGGCCAGAGAGGGAAGAACAGGGATATGAAAAGAGAGAAAAAGTCGTGGTGAGGGAGAAACTAGTGTCTCAGTTTTTCTGTTCGTCCACTAGCTCATTTCCATGGGAAAATACCCAATATTGTGCCCTTGGGTAACTTTCAGGCCAGCCTGCTGGGTTTACCATGGGTTACCCAGGACACAGTTTTTTGTGTGGGCTTTGTTAGTTTTGCGAATCGGCCCTGCAGCGAGAGATGCAAATATAACATCTCCTCGTGTCTCATAACCCACGCACAAGAATGCTATGTCCTGATCGGGGATATATGTCGTGTCGACTACAAAATGTTGGTAAGTGTATTGTGCATATGGAATGTCATCCAAGTATTTGCTCGAAATCACACGGAATCAAGGTCTCCTTTATATGAACCCATACAACTCATGCAGTGGAAGTTTTTGCAGAACTTGCACTTCTCTCGAATGCCTGTACCACGTATGTACACACACACACAACTATATATAAATGTGTGTGTGTGTGTGTGTGTGTGTGAGTGTGTGTGTGTGTGTGTGTGTGTGTGTGTGTGTGTGTGTGTGTGTGTGTGTGTGTGTCATTCTGCTTTTGATAACGACTGTCAAAATAAATGTGTTAATCATTCTCCGGTGAAAAATTGTGGTTAATTGTGTTCTTAGAAAGACATGTGTATGTGTATCTTGCGCAATCCATTTATATTTCATTTTGGTTTTGTTTTACTGATTTGTGCCCTGATCATATATTAGATCATATATTACCAAACTCCTACTCAAATTTAATTGGAAACCTTATCTAGAAACAGTCTTTGATATCGCGGAAACATGTTCTGTTACAGCATTGTTGTAGATTGCCCTTTAAATTAAGTTATGTTTACATTTCATTTATGATATCCAGGATGCGGCCCAAGAATAAAATTAATACAAGTTTTAGGCGACAATATGCAACATTGTGCAATACTTTACTTTACATGTGTACAGAAAGACAGGTTTGTTTATTTCAAGGCAAAGTCAACTGAGAAATCATAAAAGAGCATAATGCTCTGCTTATGTACCCATGTACCTTGGGAGTTGTGTTTTGACTGGCTTAATGCTGGAAAGCAGTAAATACAGCAGGCCTACGTCGTGATATGTAAATGCCAGAGTTAGAGCTTTGTAAATTGTTGGAAATGACATATGGAAATATATTCTATAAAATGTACTATTCCATGTAAACTCGTGGAACTATTTTGCTTTTGTAAAAGTAAAGGTATGCATGCGATTTGTCTTTATGTCGTGAATTTTAAGACAAATTCACTTCAGATTCATGTTTTAAATTCACAGAAGTATACCTCACCTCATTCATTTTTACTCTATTTTCAGATGAATGTCTATGTCAGTTTGACTACATAAAATACATGGATTGAGTAGGCCTTCAACAATTAAAAATGTATGTTATCTTGATAAAAGGGTCCCCATCATTCAATAGATTTTGTCTTTGACATATGACAGCGAAATACTTCAGCTGGTTGCTGGGTTCTGTCAGGTTCACAGGTAGCCGTTTGAATGATTAATTGGCGTCCAAATGTCTAACAGCTACTTATTCAAGCTAGAAACATTTTAGTTTTGCTGACTTAAATTTGAAAGTGGAAGCATAAAATAGCATCACAGGTGGTATTTATCTAACTACTGACTGAGTGCTGCCGAATTTTTCTTTGTACATTAAATTTTGATGATTTAGCATTAAAGGAAACTACAGTGAATGACAGTATATATTCATTTTTGGGCGTAACGATGCCCACTGACGTGTTAAGGCTAAGTACATTTGCCATAGTATACACCTATGTTGGTAACTTCACTCCCCTCATTTACTTCATTTTCTAAAACCTGTTTAAAACAATCATTTTTGAAGTTTCTGAATAAAAATGAAAACTTGTTATATAGATACCAGGTGGATTTGAGGTGTTATATAATTCATATATTGAGCATATGAACCTAACAATAGCAGCTGAAATACCATACAATTCATGTTAGAGGCAAGATAGTTCTTCTAGCAGCGAGTTGCTAGCATGAAATCCATTTAAACTGCTACTAACTTTAGTGGTACCTGTCTGAAGTCAGGAGATACATGTGTTCCTTCATAATGCATTTCATATTCGTTTGCGGATATAAAAATAATGATATAGTTGTTGGCCCGTCTGCCTTGGACTTCTGGCGTTCGGCTTTGCTTGTTTGATGGCCGAGAGTTCTGATCATGAATGGTTCTTGTTTGCTTGAATTTTCGGTGCAGTTTCCCTGTCATTGTTAAAAATTGCTATCTGCTTCTATATCAACATGGACTAAATATGGAGACCGTAAAATTAGACAAGTGCTGCTTGTAGGTCATAAATCTACAATATACAATGTGGTTAGAGATTTATATAGCCTCCAAAAACGTTATGGAAAGGTCACTTCTTTGGTACCTGTGGACATGGTTTAGAGCAAAGTGTTATAATATGTTACATCCACAGGTATCCTCGTGACAGGGTGAGGACATTGAATCCTTCATCAACAGATTGTCACCTACAATATCAACCTTATCACGGCACGGATCTGACAAGGTATTTTTGGTCGATTAATATAAGAGGGAAGTATTCAAATTTAAGAAAATCGAGAATAACAATTTTGTGCCAAAAATTACATTACATGTCGGACTCTCTGAAAGAAATGCAACTATTATTCACATCGTATCTTTTAATTTATCACTATGTAACCAGGTCTGTCTGTCAGGAATAATTTTTTGTAAATGTACCATTTTACATGACTAGACCGAAAATTTAATTTACAACTTCCACCTAAATATATGAAAATTTAAACACGACAGGCTGTGTCTATTCAAAATTTTGTGCATAAATCTAATAAAACTGATTTCATGCAAGGCCTTAATGGCGGCTTTAACCCCAATCCTAATATCATACCAATGGTGAACTTAAAATACAATGCTTTATTGTAAAAGTGAACATATCCCTATCGAAACTGTATCACTTGATGAATAAAAAAAGACTTGCCTTGACTGACAAATGGAACACATAAGTAAAAAAGACTCCATAACAATTTGTATAAACAATTGAAAGGTACCCACCCTGATTTTCCGCAGCTCTTAACTGCTAAGCAAACCTTTGAAACATACAAGGAAATATTCGACAGATTTGTCCAACAACTGATAAACATAGGCTCTGAAACATGTTGAGTAGTTACCCCGCCCTGAAGACCCTTTAATTTATTTGGGCTGACACAGCCTATGTCAAAATTTTACAGAGGAACGTGTGCAATATAGACAATAGTAATTCCATATATATACAGGTTAGACAGGGACAGGTTAGCTTATGGAGAGTAAAGAGTTCGAACTGCGGAATAGGATATTGACTAACTAAGGAAGTGGTTCTGGGCAAAAAAACACAATACAAATATGTTTTCAGTCCACGTTCGAAGAGTTTAAAGTACCATAAAAGACATAAGACGTCATAAGAGAATATTCTGCAAAAAAAAAATCTTTGTTTATTTACTGAAAATAAACAGAATCCAATACAAATGGAATTGAAAGATTCCATTTATTTTATTGGCAATGGTGCAAAATTGGTTGGCAAAATAAACCAAGCAAATTCAACTCTTCAGCAAATATCTTAACTGTCAATGTGAAAAATATTTATTTGATTCTTGCCCAGCTGAGATGGAACCCAAATTCAATGGTTATTAACTTAAATCAAGTTTCTGGACACCTTCCAAAGAGCTTGTAAATATCAATTCTTCCATAGGAATGCCTTTGGCTTTCCAAATTAAGCAATCCCTTAAAGTGGCATTTGTCTAGATAAACTTTTTAAAAACCGAAGTGATACTAATCTATAAAGACAGTTATAAGAAAGTTTTAAATAAGTGCAAGTCTCTTTTCCCTCCTCCTAACCATATCAAAATGTTTTGAAAAGTCTATCGACAACCTTTTATGACCATTTTGTCTTACACAAGTCAACACTGCTTAAAAAACTCATACCACTAAAGCCGGCCGCA